>CM032231.1:120490000-120662500 GCA_019009955.1 Riptortus pedestris
ATATATATATATATATATATATATATATTTGTCTGTTACCGCTTTACAGCTCGCAATTTGATCGTTACCAAACTCGACATTTAGTCATTTTATCTAAAAAGAAAGAACAAGTTCGTTAAGCCGGCTGTACATCTGACTAAGGTGGAGAAATTTGAAAAATTCAATTACTATAAGTCAATATACTATACGTCGGATTGAAAAAGTGTATGGAATGAATCTTAGTGCAAA
Organism: Riptortus pedestris; assembly: GCA_019009955.1. Taxonomy (NCBI): domain Eukaryota; kingdom Metazoa; phylum Arthropoda; class Insecta; order Hemiptera; family Alydidae; genus Riptortus; species Riptortus pedestris. The sequence continues at coordinate 120,490,229 of CM032231.1, forward strand.
TTATATTTACTATAAGTATGGTTATATACATTTATTCTCTATTCTTGAATATTAACCGAGATATTTACATTTTTCAGTTAACCCCCACTCTCTACTAGTGTTAAATAAACAATACTCAGTTACATAATTAACCACATTAATTGAATCTTAAGTACCGAATATTGCATTCCGGAGACCTTTATTATAACGAAATACATGCAAATATGTTCTCGTGACATCCCGCCCCCCATCATAAATTCTTGGACTACTAGAATTTGATTAACTGAGATAAAAAATTATTCTGATGCAGAATAAATTCCAGTATTATATACAGTACATAGTTTTTCCATAAAATGATTATGCTATATTCTTATATGTTTCAGTTATTGTTTTTCTTGCCCGTGAACCGTTGACAGACCTGTTTGTTATACATTTGAGACGCTTCCCGCCCGGAGAGGAATATTTCTTATTACTGTTTGTATTTATTCACGGTTGAGTAGTGTTAGCAGTATGTAGGTCTATCTATTATTAAACTTCATAAAGAAAATCTGCTTAGTTTACGTCAGCACCTGCGTGACGGATTTTTCTTTTTTGAAGTTGTCAAGTGGGTGTGGTAATGTTTTTACATGACAAAAGTCAGATAGTTGGATTGGTATTTTTTTCTTAATGCATTTATTCTCATCAACACAAGTGTATCTACAACCTCAAACAATTTATAGCACCGTCATAGTTCTCAATGGGAAGCTGGACTTTATGAACTTGGGAACAACATACAAGAAGGCTCACTTTAGATTCCACGTTTGCGCAAAACGAAAGAAAAGAAAGCTTAAGAAAGGCTAAAGCTATAGCTGGAAGGATGCAGATTCGTGAAGGCATAACGCCCTATTTGGATAGAAAACTCCGATAAAACGATGGCTCTGATATCTGATTTATTCCAATATATCTTTCGATAGAAAAATATTCTATCCATCAGAAAATATTACCATTGAAAAATTATTTTTTCCATCTGAGTATTGACCCACAATATAAAAACTGACTTATGTTCAACTAAATAAATGTAAAATTCGTTTTCTAAGGGATTATTCGATGCTTTGATGTCTATCACCAGATCTTTCCCGTTCAAAATTCATTCTGTTTAATATCACTGCCCGTATCAGATCCATACTCACATCTTCCTCTGAAGTGACGGTGTTGTTAAACAAAAACGTCCGTCACGCAGTGGTTGCATTAACTAAGCAGATTTCGCGCGTGAAGTTTAAAAATATATAAATCTTCACATACTGGTATCACAACACAGCCGTGAATATTAAGTGAATAAATACAAGCGGTAATAAGAAAATCATTCCCCTCCCATCGGGAAGCGTCTGAAATATAAACAAACCGGTCTGCTAACATCTCATCGGAAAGACTAACAATTACTGATTGATATCGGAATATAATATATTAATTTTATTGAAAACGATTTACTACATCTAGTACTGTAATTTATAATGAATTAAAATAATTTGTAATCATCAATATATCAAATTTTAATAGTCCAAGAACTTGAGGACCGGGGGGGGGGGGGAGGTTCAGCAGAACATATTTTCATGTATCTCGTGTAATAAAAGTCTCTTGAAAACAATATTAGGCATTTAAGTTTCGAATAATGTGGTGTATTATAAAACAGAGTATTCTTTATGTAACATAAGTAGAACTGGGATTTGCTGAAGGCTAAAAACTGAAAAATTCAAATATTTGGGCTAATATTCAAGATAAAGAATATATGTGTATAACAATATTTATAGTACATTTAATTTGCAATGAGATTGATTCAATATAATTTTTTTATCGAATATTCGAAAGTCCCCCTCTAAATCCCCCTCCCACTGGTCCGATTTCAGCCATCGTTCTTTTTACATAAAACGCTAAATATTGAGTTAGGTAACGTTCAATCAAAACTTGCGACCGCTAGAGCGTTAACAGATATATATATATATATATATATATATATATTATATATATATATATATATATATATATATATATAATTTTGAACGGACCTGATTTTTCGTCTCCTGGGTGGAAGGATCAATGGACATTTGAAGAAATTTTTAAAAGCTCGCGTCAAGAGTAATACCTCAATAGTTGATTTCCCTTAAGAGAAATCTGCTAAACGGATAAATATCCTTCAGGTGTTCTTACTGAAAAAAAATATACCAGCTGTGCGTTTGAAAAATATTTTTTTTCTTTAATCGTTGAATAAACTGAAATGAGAAGAAAGTGAAACATTGTTGCAATAGAGTGAATGAGTAATAATCACTTTCCTTCACAAGTGAAAAAAAAGGATTTGCCTTCTTAATTAGTAATAAGTATAAATCAAAAAATAATTTGAAGCTGGAAATTAAATGCTTTTTAAAATTGTTTCTTAACATTGTAAGAATTTATTTTAACAAAATAAAATTGAAAATGTGAATGTTATTATGGTGGAAATAATCAATATATATTTTAAAAATTTAAATAAAATAATAATTATCTTCTTTTATAACCTGACACTTGTTTTATAACTGCACTACTTCAGAATCATCACTAGTTGTTTTATAAGCTTATAACCTTGTCAACCATGCTTATAACATCTTTATGTTGAGAATTTATGATAATTAAACTAATTGGTCTTGTTTTGAGCCCTTCATTAAGTAAAATAAAAATGTTGAAGTAAGTGATTCAGCCGGAAGTAAATAAATCACACAAGTCTATAGAATTGCGAGGAAGCGAGAAGGTTAGGTTGAAGTTTTGAAGCGAATAGCAGATGCCTTTGTTAGCAAGTACAAATTTTCGTCAAACCAAACTTTATTTTAAACTTAATAAATGCCAAAACTTACTTTCAAACAAACTCTGTTTCAGTGAAATTCTTCACGGGTACAACAATCCGAGTCAGTGAACCGGCAACAGGAACCTTCAAGTTTACTGATTTTGTATAGTAGATTGTTACTTTATCGTAAACACTTTTTTTAGCAGATTTCCCTTAAGTGAATCTAACTAGGGTCTTTTGCACTTTAGGGAAGCCAGTGATTGCATTAAGACCAACTGTTCCTAGAAGAAGTGATAAACACATGATGTGGTGGTAACCTCAACACTGCTCTTGGTTATCAAGATAACGCTGCCATATTATAAAATAAACATTCTAAATTATTAAAGTAGAACATTTATTTTAGGATGACTAATAGAAGCTAAGTAAACAATTTTTCTTTAAATAAGAACAAATTCTGCCATATCCTTCAATATTTGTTCGAAAAAATCTTTGTCCTTATTCCTCTCTCTCCATAGAAATTCACATAGATATGAGTCTATTAGTGTCCGTCTTGTGCCGAATTCCTTCTTGTTTCTGCTTTTTGCCCTAGCCCACAGAGATTCTATCGTCTGGGTATATGCGCCCGTATTTGGGTCAACAAAATTCTTCGAATGATTTACCGTCAAATGGCAGAATCTCAACTCGGGCAACTTTTCTTCTAACCCCTGGTAAGATTCCCAGCAATCTGAGATTATTGTTGTACCTGGTCAAATACAACACCTGATGCACTCCAGGAGCGTGGCTGAAGTACGGTCAGGGACAAAATATCTATAAACACTCTTTTGTCTCCCTACAAATTCCCCGAATACCCACTGCTTGGGGTAGATTCCTTCCAACATTGGCCTTACGCCTGCTGAAGCACGACTCATCAATTTTCCACAGTTAAATTCTCTTCTTAAAATATTGGCAAAGATTTCTCGTAGCATATTTTTACAATCAGTAATAGTATTTGTACTGATATTTAATTCTTTGGTGCAAAACGTAGTGAAGGTGTACTCTTGTGACCAGCAGTATATTAATAAAAACAGCCTTATTAAGAGGTAATCTAGCGTTTCTCAAACCATGTATCCACACAATGCCCCTTCTTGGTTCGGCAGCTACGTTTGTGGCAGGTCCACTTCCCACTCCTCGCATCACAATTCATAAAATGTCCTTCACTCCACACCCTTACCTTGGGGATGAGGCGCTTTTTCCTGAAGAAATGCGACAGCATTTTCTTTCATCCCTGCACAAGTTATACACTTCAAACAAATTCATTTTCTTCTTAGCAAAACAGTAGCACTGATACGTGTAAACAAATAATTCCTTAATAAATGCCACATGATTCATTAAGTTACTCAGAAATAACCTGTATGATAACAACTGTTCCTAAAAAGTCACTGGCTCCCTTAAAGTGCAAAAGACCCTCTAACTAAGAGATGACGAAAATGTGGTCCGTTCAAAACTGTATATATATTTGTATGTTAGCGCTCTAGAGGTCGGAATTCTTGTTTGATCGTTACCAAACTCATTATTTAGTCGTTTTATGTAAAGAGAAAGATCACCTACCCTTATCGGCTGAAATCGGAGTTTAGAGGTGAGGAATTTTGAAAATTCGAAATATCTCTGTTAGTATTCGTCAGATCGAAATATTTTATAGAAACAACCTTATTACAAATTAAATTTACTGTAAATATTGTTCTACCCATATTTCACCCTTTAACATTACACCTCCCCCTATATATGGAACGTTTTTACGCTTTCAGTAGAAGGGGAACTATCTACTTTTCACCCCTGGTAGGTCACACTACTTAAATACCAACCACGGGTAAATTTGAAAGCTGGGTCTCAGATAAAAAAAATAAAAAAAAAAAAAAAAAAGATTCTTGTTGACCTTACCAACTCATTATTTTTCTTTCTTGGATTACTAAAATTTAAGTAATTCTGTTAAAACTGATTCTGATCCATTACAACTCACAGCACTAGCTTTAGTAAATTCCTTTATATAAAATTAATATGTTATAATAAGATTTATTTCGTTAATTGATATAATTTCCGGTCTATCTGTCTATTCGGGGGCTCAGGTTTGCGGCGCGATTTAGGGAGTTAATCTTAATCTCGCGTGGTAGACCTCTAGAGTGGCGGGTTCTATTCCCGCCCTGGGAAGTAGAAATTTATTTACTGACGGACTCATTAAATAAACTCCTTAGGCCCAACCTGGCTAGAAAAGGGCGGTAACCTGTAGATAACCCGTCCCGATTAGCCATAGTATCATAAAATGGGCGTAAATAATAATAAAACAAATAAACTATCTATTCAGCGCTACGAGGTTGGCCGGCATGTTTGTTTACAATTCAGCCACTTTCCGTTGTAGAAATTTTTAACTCAAGTGAGGTGGTGGTTTGCTGAAGGCTGAAAAATGCAAATATCTCAATTAATATTCAAGATAGGGAATAAAAATAAATATAGTACATTTAATTTGCAATAAGATTGCTTCTATAACCTTTCGACCTAACGTATAGTAATGGAGATTTTTCTAAAATCCCCCTCTAAAACCACTCGCTAAAATGTTGACCCCTAGAGCGTTAACTCTCAAATGTATAATATATAAATGTGTGTATAATATATATATATATATATATATATATATATATATATATATATATATATATATATATATATAAAACCTCTGTCTGTACATTGAAAAATTTCACGATAACTTTTCGTTTCACATGTCATACCATATCTGCATTTTGTTTCTTTCGTGTATGTTTGTTTGTTTGTTTGTTTGTTACCTAGCGATATTTCGTTTCCTATTGGTTTTTCCGCAAATATAAACATAACAAAAGTTGTTTATTTTCTTATTTGGAGTAACTTTTGTTATATACACTTTTGTCGTATACCTAAGTATAAATGAATTATACGTTAAAACTTTAGCGGGCACTAACAGCTGAACCGAACTTAACAAAGCTCGGTATGTCAATTAGCATTAATTCTTTCATGATTATAAGTTATATTAAAATTTTTAGGTTCGAACGGGAGGGGGGTTATAAGGGAGGCCTGAAATAAAAATTCACCATATTTACATGTATAAGAGACGGGAAATATAAAAATCGAAGACTGTGAAGCCTTATCGAACAAATAATTCTATTATTAGCAAATCCACGGCAAATATGGGTATCAATCCTAAACTCTGAGATGGGTAAATGTCAAAATATTGTGCAATGTAAAGCCTGCTAAAAAATATCATCACCATTCAGCCTCAAATGAATTCTCGGGCGAAGCCGGGTATCTGAGCTATATATATATATATATATATATATATATATATATATATATATATATAATATTTAACGGTCCTCATTTTCGTCAACTCCTGAGTATGTATGTCATTTGAAGAACTCCGATAGACATTTGAAGAAAGTTTTCGATTTCAGTGTCAGTAGAAGCGGAAGAGAAAATATTGTATATAGGTCAATGTACTAAGACAAAGGGGTTAGCTAAAGTGTAGCGCGACCCGGTACTAGTAAAGAAAGACCGCTCGTAAAACAGATATTGCTGACAAAGGTACAAGTGCTACTTTGCCCTTCATCTCAAGCCCTGCTCATCATGGCGCACAGATCTGCCCTCAATTGATTTAACTGAGTTGTTTTTAGTATTGCAACAACACAACGGTTGTTTGTCTGCCCAGTCTAATCTACATCATGTTACTTCTTTACGAGAATTGAACAACTCTGACCTTCAATGAGCATAGGTTAAATTTTACCTCCAAATGGGTTACAACCGCGCTAGAGCATTATTTCAAAATTTCATTAAAATCAAATTTATTTCACATGTATTTCAAACGACTTTATATTTTGGTTTTAACACATTCTCATTACATAAAAATAACAAAAATATAAAAAGTCCGTGAGGCAGGGGCTGCGTAAACTAAGCAGATTTCCCACGTGAAGTTTTACAATAGAGAAATCCGCCTAATAACAGCTGTAGTAGGAAGAGATCTCTAAACCTATTCACGAGGGACGAATAGTTCTGGAAACGGTCACCAGAGCTCTCGGCGTTAGAGTCCGGAACATGGCCCGTCGACCACACACACAATACAAGTGCAAATATCTCGGTTAATATTCAATATACACCATAAATGTATACAACAATATTTATAGTAAATTTAATGTACAATAAGCTTGATTCTGAACAATTTTTCGATCTGACGTATAGTAACGGATATATTTCGAATTTTCGAAAATCCTCCCCTCTAACCCCCCCCCCTCCCACTGGTCCGATTTCAGCCGTTAACATACTTGATCTTTCTTTTTACATAAAACGACTAAATATCGAGTTTGGTAATGATAAAACAAAAATTGCGACCGCTAGAGCGGTAACAGACAAATATATATATATATATATATATATATATATATATATATATATATATATATATATATATATATATTTTTGGCCGGACCTCATTTTCGTCATCTACTAGGTAGGATCGATAAACATTTGAAGAAAAATTTCAAAAATCGTGTAATGAGTACAACCTCAATAGCTGATTTCCCTTAAGGGAAATCTGCTAAAAAGCCCGCCACGCAGGGGCTTAACTCCACGTGCGTCACGTATTTGTATTTATCTCGAAACGTAAAAATTCAATGAGACCAATATTTGGTATTTAGACACCAAATAAAGTGCTTCATGATATATTAGCTCATTGTAAATATAACATGATTAGGAATGGGGAGTTTACTGAAGACCGACAATTAAAAAAAATTAAACATCGCGGTTATTAATCAAGATAGAGAAAAAAACGTACATAACAACATTTACGGAAGATTAGATTTTCAATAAGATTTATTTATATACAATTTTTCGATTCGACGCATAATAATGAAGATATTTAGAATTTTCCCCATTTCCGATTTCAGCCGTTTAAACTTGTATTTTCTATAAAACGTTTATATATCCAGTTTGATAGATATTAAACAACAATTTTGAACGCTAGCGTTAACAATCAAATACAATCATTTCCGTCATATCCTGGGACATTCGGATCGATGGACATTTGAAGAAAATTGTCGAAAATCCCATCATGAGTACGACATCAATAGCTGATTTCCCTTAAAACAAATCTTCTAAAAGAATTAGTGAAATTTCTCCAGCCGTACACGCTTGTTACCATAACCAAGGAAATTAGGGATTCATTTATATATGTATTATATATATATATATATATATATATATATATATATATATATATATATATATACACACAGATATAATGGTAAAAGAGAAATCTCCTTTACTACATGCATTAAATTTGTTTATACATTTTGACATAAAATAATACAAATAAACTAAATTTCCTGTGCAAACGTGGAATAGGTTTAGCTCATATAGTCTGATTGAGGTTTCTGGGAAAGAGCAATGAGGTGTATCTGAAGTAATTTTATTCAATGTAGCCATTTTCACTTTGTTCTGTATTCACTCAGCTGGTCTCGCTTTAAACACTCCCGCCACAGCCTAGCTATCTACCGCTTTCAACTGACGCTATTCCTCTATTACTAAATATCTTGGTGTGATACAATCAATCGGCTCATAGTATTCTACTCATAGATCCCTGATTTTCCTTGGGATCTCCCATTTTAGCAGATTTCCCTCAAGGAAAATCAGCTATTGAGGTTGTACTCATGACGCGATTTTCGAAATTTTTCTTCAAATAACCATCTATCCTACCCAAGAGATGAGAGAAATAGATGTCCGATCAAATCTGTATATATATATATATATATATATATATATATATATATATATATATATATATATATGTCTGTTATCGCTCTAGCGGGCGCAATTTTTGTCCTATCGTTACCAAACTTGATATATAATCGTTGTATGTAAAAAGGAAGATCAAGTTCGTTAATGACTGAAATCGGATCAGGGGAAAGGGGAGGGGGGTTTAGAGGGGGAGAATTTCGAAAATTCTTATTATCTCCGTTATTATGCGTCGGATCGAAAAATTGTATAGAAGCAATCTTGCAAATGTAATGTACTATAAATGTTGTTATGTACGTTTTTTCACTATCTTGATTATTTACTGAGATATTTGCATTTTTTTAGTTTTCGGTCATCAGTAAAGCCCCATTCATACTCATCTCATATCTCAATATTCTATCATGTTATGAAGCACTTTATTTGAAGCTTAAAATATCAAATGTTGTTCTTATTGAACTTTTAAGTTTTGCGATAAATGCAAATACGTGGCGCACGTGGGAAATCTCCTTAGTAAACGCAGCCCCTACGTGACGGACTTTTTTAATATGATAAGAGCTTTTCGAAGTTAACAAAGTTTATGTAGAACAAGAAAGATATTTCTATTTTTAGTTGTATAACATATAGTTTATTTGTTCTATACTCTATGCTCGATAATTAAATGTTTCATTCTGCATTAAAGATCATATTAGTTAATGACTGAAATGGGACCCTGAATAGGGAGGGGGGGGTGTTAGAGAGGGGGCACTTGAAAATTCAAAATATCTCCTTTATTATGAGTCGGATCGACAAATGTTAAAGAACAAAGCCATATATGCGCTGAGAGCAAGACTCCCAGTTACGAGTCATTTTAGGTAAAGGGTTAAGATTCAGTTCCTTGCTGAAGACTCAATACGATTATTCTCAAGAGAATCGTTCCTCAGAGCGTAGACCTAGGAACCCTGAAGCAGCCATATATGAGCAGAGAGGAAGACTCCCAGCTATGAGTTATTTTAGGTAAAGAGTTAAGATTCAGTTCCTTTTTGAAGACTCAATACGATTACTGTCAAGAAAATCGTTCCTCAGACCGTAGACCTAGGAACCCTGTAGCAGCCAAATATGCGCGGAGAGCAATACTCCCAGTTACGAGCCATTTTAGATAAAGAGCTAAGATTCAGTTCCTTGCTGAAGACTGAATACGATTATTGCCAAGAGAATCGTTCATCAGACCTTAGAGCTACGAACCCTGTAGCAGCCATATATGAGAAGAGCTCAAGAGTCCCAGTTACGAGTAATTAAAGGTAAAGAGTTAAGATTCAGTTCCATTTTGAAGACTCAATACGATTATTGTCAAGAGAATCGTTCATAAGACCTTAGAGCTACGAACCCTGTAGCAGCCATATATCAGAAGAGCTCAAGACTCCCAGTTACGAGTAATTAAAGGTAAAGAGTTAAGATTCAGTTCTTTTTTGAAGACTCAATACGATTATTGTCAAGAGAATCGTTCCTCAGACCTTAGAGCTACGAACCCTGTAGCAGCCATATATGAGCAGAGATCAAGACTCCCAGTTACGAGTCATTTTAGGTAAAGAGTTAAGATTCAGTTCCTTGCTGAAGACTCAATACGATTATTGTCAAGAGAATCGTTCCTCAGACCGTAGACCTAGAAACCCTGTAGCAGCCATATATGAGCAGAGAGCAAGACTCCTAGTTTCGAGTCACTTTAGGTAAAGGGTTAAGATTCAGTTCCTTGCTGAAGATTCAATACGATTATACTCAAGAGAATCGTTCCTCAGACCGTAGAGCTACGAACCCTGTAGCAGCCATATATGAGCAGAAAGCAAGACTCCCAGTCCCGCCCTTCGGTTCATGTGTGGAGAGCCAATAAAGAGAATTGCCTACTCCTTCAGGTTTAACCCCGGCTCTTCCGGCAGACATCGGGGACCCATTTACTCGATACACTAACATTTATAGTAACTCCTCCTTTATTCCACTCTAGTTCCTTCCCCCTTTAGCTCTCCTCCTTCCTTTCAACTAAAAGGATTCTTTGGCTTTACACAAACCTCTTTCAGGTGAATGGAAAACTCGGGGTCTTTTAATTCCACGAGTAACCTTTAGGCTGTGCCAGAACTCACAATAATCTTATTTGAGAGGTGAGATAATTTAAAGACATAAACATTAAACGACTACACTACACGAAATAAATCTAAAACCTTTAGCACATTTTCCTTAAGGGTAATCCGCTATTGAGGTTGTGCTTATAATGGGATTTTTGAAAACCTTTCTAATGTCCATTGATCATACCTTGGTGATGACGAAAATTATATATATTTGTCTGTTACTCCTCTTATAGGCCACGAATTTTCTCTTATCGTTACAAAACTTGCTTCATGAGAGTTTTACCTAAAAATAATTATCTAGTTTGGTTACGGCTGAAATTGAACCTCGAGGTGGATGGTCGGAAAAATTGACATATCTTCTTCATTGTAGTTGAGATCAAAAGATGGCATAGAACCAATCTTATTGAAAATTCAATTCCCTATAAATGCTGTATAAATATATAAAGTGTATATAAGTATACACTCATAACATTCGCTGTTATGAATATTAACCAAGATATTAGGATTTTTTTAGTTTTCGTCCTTGAGTGAGTCAACCCTCACACCTACTAACGTTATATTAACAATAATCTATATCATTATGAATTACTTTATTTTAAGTTAAATTCCAAATATAGTTTTCAATAGACCTTTATTATACGAGATACATGCAAATTCGTTGTTTGATGACGTCATCAATTAAGATTTTACGCTCTCAATGATTATTTTATAAAACCTACGGCCGATATTTAACGGTGTCAATCAACACTTCCGATGATACTTGTTATTGGCTGAAATTGGACCTCATAGAAGGGAATTTGAGTGAGGGGTGGGGATATTGAACATATCTCAATTATTATGAGTTGGATCCTAAAATGTTATAGAACCATTATTGTTAAACTATTCATGTTCTACAATATTTGTTCTATGCATTTTTTCTTAATTCAAATACTAATGGAGTTATTCCTACGTTCTTATTTTCAGCCTCCCAGAATATGTGGCCGGCTGAGATCAGTGCGTTATACCAGGACGTGGAAAATCTGTTTGGTTTAAGCAAACCATGCTTCACGGTCTTTTTCATGTTCTAATGGTATGGCCAGAATTAAAGAAATATTTAAATTTATTTATATATATTTTTATTCTGTATAAAGGTTTTAAAATGTTTGTTGTGCGGTGAATTCAGGTGGAGCAATACAGTTATACTGCAGCTTTTAAAAGTATTTTAAAATTTGAAATTAATACTATACGTACAAGTGCATATAGTATAAAATAGAATAGGTCTACAGCATACTTAAAAAGATTTAAAAGGGATAACTTTTATTATATTCATTAGGCAAAGCACGGATATGAGAAACACTCAGATATTTAAGCAATATTTTCCATAATATATAAATAAAGTACAACAAAGGTGTACATGAAGGAATAAATATATTATTCTAACTACCCCTTAACAATTAGAGAGCTTGTCAATCACCACCGATGTGGGGCACAAACCAAATAAAATAAAATAAAAAAAATGTGAGATGTGTTAATCCACTGTCTAACATGAGTATGCTTTTAATTATTTGTGCAAGGATGTCAATATTGGATTTCACCTCAAATCTGAGTTTATGGAGTCATTTGTAGTCTATGATATACAAGATAATTTTCGTGTTCTGACATAATTATTTCTGTTGGCTATTACAATAATTGACCTGGTAACGGACTCTCCATAAATATGGAATCGTGGAGTATGGGTCTCCTTTAGTTTATTTCTGAAAACATTCCGAGAGTCCACTCAGAGCGGTCTAGCAGCCTGAGCAAAGTTAGTATGTAATTAGAATCCAAGACCGCCACAAAGGCGAGCATAAAAGATGCTCAGCAAGCTAAGGCCGGTCAGGAATTAAAATGCTGAACCTGCATGAAAACCAGGACTGCCTGCTTTGCTACTTTTTAATGGCCTACATCCCAGACCACTAAATTAAACCCCTTTTTCCACCCCCTCTCTTAATTTCTCTAAGTAAATACTAAAATTTTATACACATGAGTAAATATTTTAATACAGTCAGTCTAATTAAAATTATGGCCTAGTGGTTTCCAGACATCTTATTTAACACCGCCGGAGTATAAGTCTAGAGCATTACCCTCAGCTTTTCACTAATACTGACTGGTTTAACTCTATGTACGTTTATTTTCAAATATTTATATGAGCGCTTTCTAAATTTTCGTTGAATCTACTAAAATATAATTATGGGATTCGTTCTATTAATTAAAAATTCGTATAACTTCAGCAGTTAAAAATAATTAATTATAAAGGGAGTATCCCATTCCTACTTGGAAACTATCCCTGTCCGGAGGCTTATTAGGGTCCCAACATTTGCCCTTCGGGTTATATTATACAATATGATATTCTGCACTTATTATGATTATAATAATTGATCATTAATTTGACTAATATTATTATTACGAATTGATAATATTGTGCATTACTGATACTTAATTGAATGTTAATAATACAGGGTGATTACTAGGAAACGCATGTTTTTGACTTGCGTAGTATACAAGGAATGTCGTTTGGCGACGGCCGGAGTTGTTGCGCTGTGGATGGGGAGTGTGCAGTTTCAGTTGCAGCCGAGATATGGGACCTTGACCATCGTACATTTGTCATGCGACGGTTTTACGCAAATGGTGAGTCACTCAGACTCAGCGAGACTTTCGTGGCATTTTAACATTGCACGGCATCCTGCTAACCCTGATCGTAACACGATATTGCGTTGGATACATAATGTTAACACAACTGGATCTTTGCTTAAGAAGAAACCTCCTGGACCGGCGAGGACAGTTAGTACACCTGAGACAGTTGAAAGAGTGCGCCTTGCAACAGTTCAACACTGTATCCAAGCAGAAGGTGGACCACCTTAGAGATGTAATTTTTAAACGCTAAATTGTAAGTAATTATATTCTGAAATTGCATATTGTGTACACTGTTTTTCCACTCATAAATACATTTTTTGCTCAGAATTGTCTGAGTACTCGTTATTTGAAAAACACGCGTTTCTCGGTAATCGCCCTGTAGAATAATTATTATTTCGAAGGAGAGTTTTTCTCAGAGAACTGTGAAAATAAAAAAAATACAAAACGGAAGAAAATCTGATCGATTTGAATTCCTCGGTGTTTTTCTTTTAGCAGATTTCTTTTATTACCGCATTCATTTATAATTTAAAATCACTATTATGTTTCTGATGTATTTTAAACAATTTTATATTGAGGTTTTAACTCATTGTCTTGACCCTGTTGGACTCCAGCCCTTAACTTGACCTAACAAGCACAAAGTACATTTCATAATAGCACAGATGATATCAAGCGTAATGTAGGACTCCATCAGTTCAGCTATTAGCAGATTTCCCTTGAGGGAAATCAGCAATTGAGGTCGTACTCATGTCGCGATTGTCGAAAAATTTCTTCAAATGTCCATCGATCCTAACTAGGAAATGAGGTCCGTTCAAAATTATATATATGGGGGGGTTAGAGGGGGATCTTTGAAAATATCTCCGTTATTATGCGTCGGATCGAAACATTATATAGAATTAATCTTATTGCAAATAAAATTTACTATAAATATTGTTATATACATTTATTCTCTATCTTCAATATTAACCGAAATATTTGTATTTTTATTAAATGTGGCGGATAGCGGCCGAGAGTGAGTTTCCCGCCAAAAGCTAGTTCGGCCGTTTCCGTAACTGTTCGGTACTCAGCCCCTGAGTGACAGACTTTTTTTTTCTCTTCTGCCATCTGTGCTGATCTCTCAAAGCTCCAATTAACTAATCTTCTCTTTCAAACCAGGAGTATGCTCCAGTTTTCCATGGTGATATCCTGTCTTTCACTGACATGTGTCTGACTCGTAATTAATGACTGGAATAATTCATGGTAAAACACTGACAGTAAACTTAGAGAAATCAAATCCAACACGCTCAACTGGACTTCAAGTAATAGACACTCTAGAAGAGAAGAAATTGTACTTACACGCCTACGCACAGGACACACTAGACTAACGCATCCATATCTAATGAGCAGACAAGATGAACCTATATGGCGCTACTGCAACAGAACGCTGACTGTAATAAAACACATGCTATCTGACTGCATACAAGTAATAACGTACTCATGGCCCACAAATGTATGCGAACTTCTGGCCGACAGTCAGATAAATCATATTTTTAAGTATATTATATATAAATGATGTTTTTATGTATTTAAGAAACAATGGGTTATTTCCTCTCCCCCTTATTAATCCTTATACATTTGTTCCTCTACCTTCCAGCATATTCCAGAGATATTTATTCATTCAAAGAGATTAAAAAAAAATTGGGTAATAAATAACGGTGTCCGAATGTGTAATCCTCTCGTTACTGCAAGCAGCTTTATTTAGATGACATACTTAAAATCTGAAGACATACATTAGGTAAACATATTAATATTTCATTACATTTCCATTAACCTTGCCCTTCGCCCTTCGATCGTCGCTCTCGCCCAAGACGACGGATACGGTAACGCGAGGTCTCGTCCGGTCCGTAGGAATGTATTGTTTGATCTGAGAGCCCGCACGCCAAGATCGGCCGAAAGGTCGGTCCCTGTGTGGTCTTTTGTCCGGGATTCCGAACCAGAAAATCGTCGTTTCTCGGAAAACTCGAAATTTCGCATTCTCGCCTCGCTGATCATTATTCGTAGTACTTTGACGTCATTTTGAGCATAACGGCGTTAAACGTCAGTCTTTGGAGAGTCACTGGCTCGAATCCGAACTTTCCAGCCCCCACTTCCGGGGAGCCACGGCCCCCTGAAAATGGGGAGCGTTTCGAAAGTAGCATTTTTTCAGAAGGGCCTATCTTTGCCCATAGATAAAAATCCCGGAATTTCGGAATTTTCTGTATATCACGGCACTCCGAGCTTCAAAATGAGGTGCGATAAGCACCAACCGGAAGCGCGCCGGTACCCGGAAAAACTCATTTTTTTCAACAAAACTCGCGAAAAACAGGCGATTTTAAGAAAATTAAAACTTTTAACACGGGAATTAAAAGAGGGCATAAATTGTTGCACACGACTCGATTTATAATCTATCTGGGCAAAACCCTGCCAAATCTCGCGACCGTGGCGAGAAATGAGCATCAGTTACGCCCCAAAGAGTAATCAAAAACAGAGTCAAAATGGCCGAATTTGAGGGTCCGTAGCTCCTTCCAGAGTGGAGATATCAAAGATTCGACAATTTTTCAAAGAAAAAAAACCGCAAACGCCCTAAAACGTGCGCTCGTCAGTTTTTCCCTACGCCCAGCCAGTTTGGCCGAATAATTCACGGGCGAAACGCGCACTTTTGGGTTCGGCGATTTTGACCACTTTTCTCGAAAATTCAACTTTAGAAAATCCTCAATCCCCCAATTCGAATAGGAATTTTTTTTTCCGGCTAGACCTCTCTACAGCTCGTCTCGACGCGTATTCTGACAGGTTGAACGACGCACCACCTACATCGTGAGGGCTTAAATTCCTCGATTTAGGGGAATATTTATGGCATTTTTCGATCCTAATTTTTTTTCTCGCCGGTCAACGACCGGAGACCGAGGTGGTCTTTAGGCGTCCGTAGCAGAGTGATTGCCGAAAAGGGGGCCGAAATCAGAGTGGGCTTAGGCCCAACGGGAGGGGAGGGAGGGCTGCGGAAAGAGAGGAGTTTTAAGGGAGTCGATTTTGGAGGGTCCGTACAGGGTGGCGGAGTGCGGTACGGGAAAACGCCTCGGTGGCTACGTAGACCGTACGCTCGAGCTGAAAAATGACGCTTCGAAAAGAAAAAATGAGGCGACAGAACGTGAGTTTCACGGGTTGCAAGAAAAAGTTAACTTTCAAGTTCGATCGTCATTTGTCGGGGCGGCAGACGGTGGTTATTCGTGTATGAGGCGTCGAACGGAAAGGGATGTGTCAGAGAGTTTTTCTCCGGATTGGTAAAGCGATACTCGGAACTGGAAGAGAAATAGCGAATTTAACGCGTTGCGGGGGAGGTTCGGAATAAAAAATTTGGGAAGTGCTTATCTCGCCGGGAGAGGGAGCTACCTCGAATCCGACAATTTTTTAAAGAAAAAGCGACCATGACGAACAAAACGATACCTGGATCTCAAAAATCCACTGATAGATTATAGAATATGTCATATGTTGACCTGATGACCGTTTTGAATGTCTTTGTTCAGTATAGAGGTGCTCAGGTATTTAGCATTTTCTATACTCTTTTTGAGTCTTTTAGCTCGCACGGCTAATGCTAAGTTCTGCAGATCACCAGTAATGCAGCAATATTTCTATCAGTGATAAAAACAAAATAGAAACATATCCTATGAGCTATCCACCTGTTTTCTATTGTACAACTAGGTTTTGTACTATTATTTTGGATTTCCACTTCTTGGGTGAGGACAACCAGTACTGGTGATAAAAGATCTCTTTCCCTTTATCTACTAGTAAAAAAATAATCAAATTAGCAGAATTGAGAACTATCAGAATAACAAAGTGTCCGTTAAAACATGAAATTAAATATAGCTGTTTATAAACTCAGAATAGCTAAGCTCTAAAATGTAATGTATGATGAGAAGTTCAAATCTTCTCCAGTCAACTTCGTTTTTCCTTGATTCAAAAATAAATTTTATATCAGTGGAAAAAGAAACTCAGATTTTTATTACCTCAATTGGCTTTTACTAAATTCTACTCCAATATTACAAAAACAAATTAAAATGATTAAGGCTTTTTGAGAAATACAAATGTAATTAATTTAACAGTGTCAGAACTTCCTCATAGGGAAATATGTGGAAAACAAATAGAGCTGGAAATTCTCTCTTGAGCTTGGAGGAGGATAGGTTCTAATTCCAGCCAATTTGTCGTCCATTTAACGATTTCAGGAACCCTTCCAGCCCCGGTTGCTACACTGCTTTACTTAATCCCCTATAATTTCTCCAGGTCAACTCGGATTATCTTGTACGCCTTTAATTAATAAGCTTAATTGAAATACTGCTGTCCCTCCCCTATCATGGCGGATTTTCACCTCGTTACCAACAATTCCATTACTCTTGTCAACCATTTAGCCCGCCTAGTTCTCCAATTAAGAATGTTTGCTTCCGTCTAACATCATTTTCATACAGCCATTATACTATGAATGGATCATATATAAAACCCGTTCAAAGCTTATTAATTAGTATACTTTTTTTTTTTTTAAATTCGCGAAATTATATTTATTATACATAATGATTTTACGACGCGAGGTAGGCTGGAGTGAAACTACTATATCTAGTACTGTAATTTATAATCAATCAGAATAAATTTTATCTCGATCCATCAAATTTTAGTAGTCAAAGAATTTAAGACGGGGGGGGGGTCACATGAACACATTTGCATGTATCTCGTATAATAAAGGTCTCCGGCAAATAATGTTTGGTATTCAAGCTTCGAATAATGTGGTTCATAAAATAAAAAAGTATTTTTTATGTAACACTAGTAGAAGTGGAGGTTTACTGAAACTGAAAACTGCAAATAAAGAGAATAAATGTACATAAAAATATTTATAGTACATTTAATTTACAATAAAATTTGTTCTGTAAACTTTTTCGATCCGACTTATAGTAGCGGGAATATTTCGAATTTTCAAAGTTCTCCACATCTAAACCCCCTTCCCTTTCGTTCGAGTTCAGCCGATAACGAACTTGATTTTTCTTTTGCATAAAATGACTAAATATCGAGTTTGATGACAATCAAATAAAAATTGTGACCGCTAAAGTGGTAACAGACAAATATATAGACAATCATATGCATTCTATACTGCAGTAAATCTGATGTGTAGGCATTTATTTCCCATGCTCTATCATTAATTATAACACATAGGTACTATATACAAGTATCTTTTTTCTTCTTTTTTAAACAAAATCAAATCAAATTACAATTTTTATACTTAAAAATAAATAAAACAAAAGTATTATAAAGAAGTAAATGAAATTAACAATTATATAACTATAAAATTATTTATTAATGTCCACTGTTTGCAACTAAGGCTAATTGGGACGGGCTATGTACATGTTACCACCCTTATGTAACTATAGATAAAAATAATAAAATAAGAAAAAAATAATAAAATGGAAGTAATAAAATCGATATTTAGATGAAGTTTAAAGCAGTTTAAGCAGTTTAAACAGTCAGTTCAGCTCAACTCTAAAGATTTAAAGGTGGTCACAAAATCATAGTTGTGTTCAAAGCAGTAATTGCGATCTATTTATTATTATTATTTTTATTTATTTGCCATAACCTATATTCAGATACTCCTCCATGGGGTGTACAAAATTTTAGAACAAGCAACAAGTCACATATTATCCACCGACATCAATAGAGTATATAGTACATCATACAATCCCTTTTATAGAAGTGTCTGTCATTATACCAGCCCCCAACCCCAAGATTATCTGAAACTCAAAGTAAATATGAAGAAAGAAAGATTAGTTAGCCAACTGAGAATTTCGAATAACGATTACTTGTCACAATAAAAACATGAAAATAACAAAATCCGGAGAAATTTGTGAATGCTGCCAGGAATTTATATCGGACGGATTAAAACATTTATTATTGCAATACTCGGAATACAGCTATTATAGAGAGCAATTTTAGAAGTTTTAGTACTACTTAAAAACATTTAATTAAAAAAAAATGTATTATTTTATGTATAAAGTAGGTTAATATTATTTTAGTTCTTATATATATTTTCTTTATTATTAGAAAGATTACTAACATTAAATGGGCCAGACTCAGGCTAAAAAGTGTATATATTAGCCATAAAATCAATCTATCTATCTACTCCTCCATGGCCACAGCTTAGATTTGACCTCAGAATCAAGTTCTAAGACTTCGACCAAGTTACGAACAAGGAAAATCAGGCGCGAACCCCGGGAATCGACGTAATTATTCAACCAAGTTTCACTTGAAGACCTATCTAAAATTATCTTCATTATCTAAAAAACATGTACTTTTATATATACTTGTATAAAGGATAACTTTCGTTTGCCATGAACTGTCCTTCGAAAATAGCATCAGCCCTTGATAATAAGAAGTCCGTCACGCAGGGGCTGCGATAACTAAGATTTCCCACTTGCGTCACGTTTTTTTTCATTTATCTCAAAACTTAAAACATAACATAATAGAGTATTGCTAATATAAGACGAGATGGGGGTTTATTGAAGACCGAAAACTAAAAAATGCATATATCTCCGCTAATGATCAAGATAAAGAAACAATGTACATAACGACATTATAGAAAATTAAATTTGCAATAAGAATTGCTTTATACACTTTTCCGAACCGACGCATAATAACGGAGATATTAAGAATTTTCAAAATTCTCCCCCTTTAACCCCCCCCCCTCTCCCTGGTCCTATTTCAGCCGTTAACGAACTTGACCTGTCTTTTTGTATAAAACGATTATATATCAAGTTTGGTAATGATAAGACAAAAATTACGACCACTAGAGCGGTAACAGACAAATATGTATACATACACCCACACACACACACACAGTTTAGAACAGACCTCATTTTCGTCATCTCCTGGGTAGGATCAATGGACATTTGAAGAAATATTTCGAAAATCGCGTCATGAGTATGACCTCAATAGCTGATTTCCCTTGAGGGAAATCCGCTAAAACAGTGCCGTGATTCAACCTATTTCCTTTAAGAGTCAGCGAACATATTTGTCAAGTGTGGAGTAGTTGAAAATATAGTAAGTTTCTTTTTTCTTCGTGAGATGTTTAAACTCTAAGAGAGTTCCATCAAATCTCTGTGCAATCACTTATACGTCTTTATCAGTTTGCCTAACTTAAGAATGTATATAGGTCCCTGTACTTTTAGCAGAATTCCCTTAAGGGAAATCAGCTATTGAGGTCGTACTCATGATGGGAGTTTCGAAAAATTTCTTCAAATGTCCATCGATCCTACCCAGAAGATGACGAAAATGAGGTCCGTCCAAAATTATATATATATATATATATATATATATATATATATATATCTGTTAACGCTCTAGCGGTCGCAATTTTCGTTTGATCGTTACCAAACTCGGAATTTAATCATTCACTGTAAAAAGGAAGATCAAGTTAGGTAATGGCTGAAATTGGACCAGTGGGAGGGGGGTGGGGGTTAGAGGGTTTTGTTTTGTGAAAATTCAAAATATCTCCGTTATTATGCGTCGGATCGAAATATTGTATAGAATGAATCTTATTGTAAATTAAATTGTCTACAAATATTGTTTATATTATATACATTTATTCTGTATCTTGAATATTAACCGAGATATTTGCATTTGTAGCCGGCAGGAGTCGGCTATGTTCGGACTTTCCACCGAGAGCTCTGGCGGCCGTATCCGTAACTATTTGTCCCTCGTGAAGAGTTTAGAGGTTTCTTAATACTACAGTTCTTATTCGGCAGATTCCTCTACTGTAAAACTTCACGAGGGAAATCTGCCTAGTTTACGCAGCTCCTGCGTAACGGACGTTTTAAACAATAGAGAAATGTTTTCTCTATCACTTATATGATATTTTAATCAACAGTTTCTGTCTTCAGCAGTTTCAAATAAATTCCGTCACGCAGGGGTTGCGTTAACTAAGCAGATTTCCCAAGCGAAGGTTTACAATAGATAAATATGCATACAGGTAACACTAACGTGTATGTTAAGTGAATAAATACATACGGTAATGAGAAATCGTTCAGTCAATTTACAATACAAGTTAATATCTACAGCGTAAAGCGGCTGAATCGTAAACAAACAGGCCAGCCAGCCTCGTAGCGCTAAAAATTTAGATAGAACGAAAAGACAAACAATTAACGAAATATATCTGAATATAAGATATTATTTTTATTGAAAACAATTTACTAAAGCGAGTGCTGTAATTGGTAATGAATCAGAATCACTCAAAGTTTAGTTATCAAGAACAAAATAAGGAAGGGGGGGGGGTGGAGTCAAAAGAACGTATTTGCATATATCTCACAAATTAAAAGTTCAATGAAAACAATATTTGACATTTAACGTTGTAATGAAGTGGTTCATAATACAGCAGCTTGTTGTTAATATGGCACGAGTAGAAGTAGGGGTTAAGGCTCAAAACTGAAAAATGCCAATTTCTCGGTTAATATTCGAGATAGAGGATAAATGTATATAACAATATGTATGGTAAATTTAATTTGCAATTAGATCGTTTCTACACAATTTTTCGATCTGACGTATAGTAACAGAGATATTTCGAATTTTTGAAATTCCTCCCATCTTAACCTTCCCCTGGTCCGACTTCAGCCGTTAACGAACTTGATCTTTCTTTTAACATAAAACGAATAAATACCGAGTTTGGTAACGATCAAACAATAATTGCGACCGCTAGACAAATATATGTAGATCTCTATATATATATACAATATATAATATGCATACGGTACCATATTATTTTTATTGAGGGGGGCGGTGGACGTCAAAAGAAGTATTTGCCTATATATCACAAATATTCGAGATAGAGGATAAATGTATATAACAATATTTATAGCCATTTAATTTGCATTCGCTGTTTTTACACTATTCATTTTCTATTTGACGTACAGAAACAGAGATATTTCGAATTTTCGAAAACTCCTCCCCTCTAACCCCCCCCCCCTCCCACTGGTCCGATTTCAGCCATTAACGATCTTGATCTTTCTTTTTACATAAAACGATTAAATATCGTGTTTGGTAACGATCAAACAAAAATTGTGACCGCTAGAGCGGTAACAGACAAATATATATATATATAAATATACAGTTTTGAACGGACCTCATTTTCGTCATCTCCTAGGTAGGATCGATGGTCATTTGAAGAAAAATTTCGAAAATCATGTCATGAGTACGACCTCAATAGCTGATTTCCCTTAAGGGACACCTGCTAAAATGTGCCGGAGATTGAGAAAGAAAGACTGTTTGATGCCTTTTCTCTGCTATTAGAAGAACACAAAACTTTCTAATCTCGCTTTCTATTTATATTCACCAGTTTTCGTTCATAATAATTACATTTTAGCAGATTTTTCATTTACAGCTTGACATCCTTGTTAATCTGGGTATGGGCCTGCCAAATCGTTCTATTATAAAGTAAAAGTTGGTTTGGCTATTGCTAAGATAATATTTAAAAAAGACATTACTCTCAAATTATTTATTTGTTCTTAAACTAACTAATTAATTCTTTAATCAGATAAGTTCTTCGACTACTCTTATTACTTTGCTAATCTGCAAACTAATGTGGTATTAATCTCCAATAAAAACTTCATCTTGATTCACAATACTATTGTTTAAGAAAATGAATTGCGTTAATTACGTTGTGATATAGATAGACATCGTAAAATTAAACTGTTTTCGGTATATTTAAAAATTAAAATTCTTTCTTTTTTTTTATTCTACTAATGAGAAGTGTAGGTACACAAAAACATAACTACAGTTTTAGGACAAGGCTCTTGAAATTATTTTGCGCTCAGAAAAATTATTCTGATAACTTACCTGAAACGATTTCTATCATAGCTGTGTCACATGGAAAGGAAGATATGAGAATACAGGCGGAGAATAGGAATGATACTTGTAAACGAATCAGAAATGCAATATGCACCGTGAGATTGGAATTTTTCTGAAAAAAAAGTATCACGTTATATGCAGTTTCTTTCAGTCCTTTCTATAGACTTTTCCAATTTCTATTCTGCAAAAAACTCCGATGAAGTGAAATTTTTTTAACGTATTTTCCAATACTCACATTTTTTTTTGCTTTTTTTTTTTTTTTTTGAGTGAGAGGAGTAAAAGGTTCGTCATTCATGAAATTCAGAGAGATCGGACAAGAATAAAATTCCATCATGTTCTAGTATTTGAATATGACTAAATCTGAAACAGCTTCCATATTTTTTAGCTTTTTCTTTTTATTGAGGTGTACTTATGACGCAAGTTTATTTCCTCATACAATTTAAATCGACTCCCCAAAAAGGGCGATTGAATGACGGTCCGTTATTATAATAAATATATATATATTATATATATTTATATTCAATTCTGCTTCGTTTCTGCAAATAATTCTTATTGCCCTATAATTAATTTTTTTTTAAATTTTCTTATGTATCCTGAAGTGTAATACGAGGAGATAGGGGCTACATTTTGTAGTAATTCAGGCAGTGTATGGGATGTCTATGTCCGGGAATCCTGAGAGCTAGCCGTCCGTAACTATTTGTCCTTTTGAATAGGTTACTACTACTGTTATTATTAGGCAGATTTCTCTATTGTAAAACATCACGTGGGAAATCGGTTTAGTTTATGCAGCCCCTGCGTGACGGACTTTTTTTTTATTTTGAAGGGGAATATTATCTCCCATTACCATAATATCACTATAATAGCAGGCTCTTTTATTTATTACAAGCTACGTACACGTCATGTGGCATATTTCATAAAATCTATTTTGAGATCCATGGCCTTTTATCTGGCACGGCTAGGAGAGTTATTTAGTGAAATAAAAAATAGACGAAGCGTGTTTTCACTCCGAAGTTGAATGAAAGTTATAGGTATAGGTTCGATTTCGGCCAGCCGTGATATTTAGTTCAAAAGTTCGCTACCAGAGCTCGCTAGTGTAGTTCAAATCGTGTATTAGCGGGAACCTAGTGAGCAAATACTGGTGACAGCCACAAAAAATAACACCTTTGGCTCCATTAGATCCAGCCTACAGGCAAGATTCCCATAAGTCATTTAGGCATTAAATTAATTGTCATAAAAATAGCTACTTTCTTACGTTTTGAAATGACGCCAACAATTATGATTTTACTCGATGTTTTATTAATACCATATTCGATATTTGATAGGTAATTCTAAAATTAAAAATATCTTTGACATTATGAGTGGGATTGAACCAACATTTTTAATCAGTTCAAATATTAAGCGAATTGCTGATACTTTTTTTCATTTCAGCCTTCACTAAACCCACTCATTTCAGAAGATTTCCCTCAAAGGAACTCAGCTATTGAGGTTGAATTCATGACGCGATTTTCGAAACATTTCTTTAAATGTCCATCGATCCTACCAAACAACTTTGACTCCCCTAGATCCAGCCTACAGGCAAGATTTCCATATGTCATTTAGTCATTAAATTAATTGTCATAAACATAGCTACTTTATAGTGAAATCGTTTGTAAATTCACTCACTTACACTCTGCATCTCTCTCTCTCTCTCTCTCTCTCTCTATATATATATATATATATATATATATATATATATATATATATATATATATATATATATAAAATTGTAAGCTCTGTCTGTACATTGATTTTTTTTTCGCGAATTTTCACGATAACTTTTCGTTTCATATGTCATAGACACCATAACTGCATTTTGTTTCTTTCGTGTGTGTTTGTTACCTTTTCACGCATAAACGGCTGAACCGAATTTTATGAAACTTCGTATGTATATTTCTACTAACCCAACTTTAGGCTATGTTAATATTCTCTGAGACAAACAGGAATGGGGGTTATAAGGGAGGGCTGAAATAAAAAATAGCAATATTTCGTTTCCTAATGCATTTTCGGCAATTAGGCACATTACAAAAGTTGTTTACTTTGTTATTTGGAGTAACTTTTGATATATACACTTTTGTCGTATGCCTAAGTATAAATGAGTTATACGTTAAAAACTACTGCGGAAGTCAACAATTTTATTTGGCACAAAAAACTCAACCGAACTAAACCAAACTCGGTATGAGATTTAGCACTAACGCCTTCCTTATAATAAGCCACACTAACATTTCTGGCGACGGTCAGGAGTAGGGGTTATAAGGGAGGACTGAAATTAAAAATAGTGATTCGTTTCCTATTGGGGTTTTGGTAAATATGCACATAACAAAACTTGTTACTTTTTTTATTTAGAGAAACTTTTGTTATGTACACTATCGTCGTATACCGAAGTATAAAGGCGTTCGTTATACGCTAAAAATTATAGCGGGAGTCAACAATTTTATTTTGCACAAAAGACTGAACCAAACTAAATAAAACACTCGGAATGTGTATTAGCACTAACGCTTTCCTTATAATAAGCCATACTAACATTTCTAGGGATGGGCAGGAGTGGGGGTTATAAGGGAGGCCTGAAATTAAAAATAGTGATGTTTCGTTTCCTATTGGGGTTCCGGCAAATATGCACATAACAAAAGCTGTTTATTTTGTTATTTAGAGAAATTTGCTCAACAATTCTTTTCAATATCAACTACCAGGTACCTCACCTGGAATAATTATTTCAATTGTATGTTAACATTTTGTCCTTAATAATTTAAATCTATGCATAATTCACAGTAAACGGGAAATATGACAATATGGAGGACAGTGAAACCTTACATAAAAAAATAATTTTATTATTAACTAATCCACAGAAATGACGGGTATTAACCCTTAACACTGGGACGGGTAAATGTCAAAATATTGTGCAAAGTAAAGCCTTGCCAAAAAAATACCACCACCATCCAGCCTCAAATGAATTCCCGGGCGAAGCCGGGTTTCTGAGCTATTATATATATATATATATATATATATATATATATATATATATATATATATATAAACATGTATATATGGGAGCTCAGATGTCAAGAAGTCGGAGGAGAGGAAAAAGAGTTGGAACTTTGCTTAATAAAAACGTAGTAATTATTTATTCGCCGTTCACATCATGAAAAGGAAAAAGAATAGCAAAAAATGGCAGTGGAAAAACAACTTTGGTCCAGTTTTATCACAAAATATTGTCGTCAGCACCTGCGCCTCATCTTCAAACTGTAAATAACTTTCCTCCTTTGTGAGGAAACTTCTGACAGCCCTTGTTACTACAAATGTCATATTCGACGGCTAGAAAACTTTACCTCTGTCTTCCTCTTCTTACCTTTTTCTCTCTCCGGTTCCTTTTGAAAGAAAAGGGGTCTAAAAGGATGTACAACGACTTGATGGACTTATACCGCAAATCTAACATCTCAACTTTTTCTATTTGTAACAAAAACTCTATCGACTCTCTCTCTCTTTCTCACTTGGCGAACATTACTTTTCCGCCAATAACTACAAAACATTCATAATATCAGACTGGGTAAAATAAGAATTTAAATGCGCGTTTCAGAATTTAAATGCAGATTTCCCATGATGTAAATCAGCTATGGTGGAGATTGACGGTCAAGGAGATGGCGAAAATGAGGTCCGTTCAAAAAGTCCGTCACGCAGGAGCTGCGTAAACTAAACAGATTTCCCTCGTGAAGTTTTACAATAGAGAAATCTGCCTAATAACAACTGTAGTAGTAAGAAACCTCTAAACCTAAAACATTATTTAGTGCGTAATAGCCCAGTAGTTTCTAGCCCCAAAAAACAGTTAACCTAACCTCTAAACCTATTCACGAGGGACGAATAGTTATGGAAACGGCCGCCAGAGCTCTCGGCAGAAAGTCCGAACATAGCTTACTGATGACCACACGCAGAATAAAAATGCAAATATCTCAGTTATTATTCAAGATACAGAATAAATGTATAGAACAATATTTATAGTAACTTTTAATGTGCAATAAGATTTATTCTTCACAATTTTTCGATCCAAAGCATAATAAAGGAGATATTTTGAATTTTCAAAAATCCCCCCTCTATACCCCCCTCCCACTGGTCCGATTTCAGCCATTAACGAACTTGATCTTCCATTTTACATAAAACGATTAAATTCTGAGTTTGGTAACAATCAAACAAAAATTGCGACCGATAGAGCGTTAACAGACAAATATATATTTATATATATATATATATATATATATATATATATATATATATAAATATAAATAATTTTGAACGGACCTTATTTTCGTCATCTACTGGGTAGGATCGATGGGCATTTGAAGAAATTCGAAACTCGCATCATGAGTACGACCCCAATAGCTGATTTCCCTTAAGGGAAATCTGCTAATTATGTATATACATACTTGTCTCTTTACGATAAATAGAAAATCTCACTTCTCTACCGAGCTAACAATATACAAGTTACTACTAAAACCCATATGGACATACGGAATATTATTATTATTTGAGATGCCGCTACAATGGCGATTCATCTTGTGACATATTTGAATATAATTTTACAAAATTTGATAAATATTAAAAATTTTACAATGCTAAATCTTACACAAGTACAAAATAAATAGAACCTTGCCACTACAATGGCAATTCTTAACATGCTAAAATATAATTTCACAAAATTAAATAAATATTAAAATTTTTACACAGCTAACATTTACAAATGTATAAAATAAATAGAGTGGACAAAACTAAATATAAATTGTTACTATATTTACAACATAAGGAAAAAAAACAAAATAAAAATAAAACAAACAAAAAACTAAAAGAAAAACTATAAATAGTTAAACTGGAAGAATACGGATTAGAAGTGTGGGGTACAGCAAAACCTTCGAACATGAGACGCATCCAAACCTTCCAATCCAAAGTCCTGCGCACCATAGTAGATGCTCCATATTATGTTACAAACCACATTCTCCATAAAGATCTTAATATCCTATTTGTAAAGGACCTAAATTCCTTTAGATTCAGAAAATTCCACAGGAGGCTATCCAATCAACCTAATCCTGAAGTCCTAGAACTTTCCAGTACCACTCATCCATATTCCCCTCCACAAGAGACAATGGCCAGAGATGTCCTATAGAAGTGTATAGTGAAGTGATAGCAGTGGCTATTTTCTTATCAAGTGCCATTCCTCCTTAGCTCTTGACTTCCTTGCCAGGCAGGGAGAGGCTGCTCCTCTCATTGTGGTGAAGGGGTGTAGCTTCTGTCGAGAGTGATGGAGGACGGCTTTATTTTAGACTATCTCATTACCAAATGCATTTAAATGCAGACTGCAATATTCTTAATAAAATAAAATAATAATATACATACTTGTCTGATACCGCTTCTGCGCTCGCAACGTTTTTCTTATCGTTACCAAACTCGACATATAAGCCTTTATGTAAAACTGAAATATCGTGTTCGTTACATGAAAAATCGAAAAGTCCGTTAGAATCTGAAAACCATCATTTTTAGAGATTACAAAAATTTACTTTCCATCGTAAAAAAGAAGATAACAACCATGGAGAGTTCAATTGCATAAGTATAACGGTTTTCCGTGTAAATAAGAAAAAATATAAAAATGGAGAACTAGCGGAGAGATAGATAGAACATAAGAGAAAACGAGAATGGAAGTAATATTATCAATAATGCTTAGTGATTAGTTTAAAAATTAATATTCCCATTAATTGTGATTTATTTTAACTTAGCTCTAACATAAGAGGTAATGTTATGTGAGAAATGATTTGTACAACGGGATACACAGCAATGTTGGACAGAAGCATTTCTTTGGAGAACGGTAATAATGAATCTTTGGAGTCGTATTCATTCATTATATTATACAAAACCATGGGAAAACGCTCAAGTTTACATGAAAAATTTTGAGCTTGTAAGCAGTAATTAAAAAAAAAAAAAAAGCAGTCAGGGGACTGCCGGTAGAAGTGAAAACTCCTTTAGCTTTGATCGCTCAATTTTGGCATTGCTGAGAAATTTTTTTTACGAAGTCTTATTTTAAAAATATTTTAGTTATTTATCAATAAGTAACAGTTATGTTCTATTTTACATGAAAAAATGAAATGACAAAAATAATAGTGATAAAAAAAAATAATGTACCACGAATTGTTTTATTTATCAATATAAAATACTATACATAATTATTTCAGTTATTTTACATAAAAGAAAAAAATTAAATTTCAGAATTATTACAAATGCTTTACAAAAATAAGTTAAGTACACTCAGAAAAATCAATTTCTATCCATAATTTCAACAACTCTTGCACCATCATCACTGCCAGCATCATCACCAATTTCTAAAACTGATACAATCGGTATACGGTAGCCAAAATAGGATACAAACAGTTTTGATTCGAATTTATTTAAATATCGGAATTTATTTAAATATTCGAATTTATTTATTTAAATATTCGAATTTATTTAAACTTCGGATTACAATATCTATGAAAGTAAAAATGGTAGATATATAGTATCTGGGAACGAAATGATGCTGGTTTTGTCCCCTTTAAAATGGCATGCGAACGAAAACTCTAGCTAATTTGGTTCAGGAGTTATGAAGAAAAGAAGCTCCTTTAGCTTTGAGTTGAGTACTAGCGGTGGCGGTGGCGGTGTCGCGATTTCATACTTTTTTCCTCTCCCGCAAATGCTTCCTTACGGGGTGCACAACGTGCCTAAAGAAGTTTTCACTTCAATTGTAAATAAACTATCGAATGATTAGGTTATAAAATACCATATGATTTTATTTCTAAACCTTAGTACTTGCGGTGGCGGGGGCGGTGTCGCGATTTCATACTTTTTTCCTCTCCTGCAAATGCTCCCTTACGGGGTGCACAACGTGCCTAAAGAAGTTTTCACTCCAAAAATAAAAACACACATACACAAACAAAAGTTAAAGTATTTGATCTTATCTGGACTCGAATCTGCGTTTTAAATTACAGACCTTGTTACCACTTAATTGAATTCTCGGAAACCTCCAAAATCAGGTCAGAATGATTAGCTTCTCTTGAAATAGTAAACATTGTTTTCCAACCTTCCTTTCTAGGAAACCTTCTTGAATAGAACTCAAAATAATGAATTGTAATTGTATGGGATCGTTGGTATGGTCTTAATTGTTTATATTGGACGTTTCTTTGAATTAATATAAATTAATGAAATATTCTA
Source organism: Riptortus pedestris (assembly GCA_019009955.1). Taxonomy (NCBI): domain Eukaryota; kingdom Metazoa; phylum Arthropoda; class Insecta; order Hemiptera; family Alydidae; genus Riptortus; species Riptortus pedestris. The sequence continues at coordinate 120,520,676 of CM032231.1, forward strand.
CAGTCAAACGGACCATTGAGAATGATTCCATGACTAATGAATTTTGAATTAATTTGAGACCTGCCATACAATAATTTCATATGCATGGATGAAAAGAAAGAAATAAAACGAACTTTAAGCTTTACAGAATTAGTTATAAACAGCTTCGCAGGTTAATTGCTAAACCATTAAAATCCAGTTCATGAATGCCCACTTAATGGCTAATTGGAACGGATTATCCAAAAGTTACCACCCTATTATGGTTTATATTGCAGTAGGGGGCAAATGAGTCAACTAAATTTTGGTAAATGATCCGTAAAAATGGGTCTGAGATAACCTCCATAAATACTGAACACAAAAACTCGTATTTGCCTTTCAAAAGGTTACCCCTCTGAGTTTCTGGTCAAAAAGCAACGGAGTGCAGTATCGCTTACATGACATGCAGAAGGGAATGTTGAAGATATTCTGAGCCTAGACGTGGAAGTATCTCAATTGTCCGCCAACAAAGAAGAGAGTGGGCATAGTCAACATTAATTAGGAGGTAAGTTATTAATATGGTAATGAATGTAGGAATTTATGAGTATTTTTGAGCGAATTTCTTTTAAGGGATATAAAAAAAAAAAAAAATCAAATACCCATCGGCCCACTTGGAAAATGATAAAAGTAAGGTTCCTTCAAAAATAATAAATATATATATATATATATATATATATATATATATATATATATATATATATATATCTGTTACCGCGCGAGGTGTCACAATTTTGATTTGATCGTTTCCATACAGGATTTATAACTGTTTCATGAAACACTCAAAATCAAAATAATTAAAGTTAATTCGATTCGATAACATAGAGTTAATAGCGAAAAAATCGAAACCGTTCCTCTCAGCCGGTTCGAAAAACTCTATAAATTCATTCTTATTAAAATATTAATTTTCTAGAAATATTATTCTTTACACTTTTTCTTTATCTTGAATATTAACCGAATAATTTGGATTTTTAAATCACCAACCGCCTATTAACTGGTCGTCTCACATTAATAATATCATAAACCACTTTCTAAGCTAAATACCAAATGATAGGACTGTCTTCAGCAGTGGCACGAAGATACTTATGATCCGTCGACAAAACATGCAAAGAACTTGAATATGAATATTGAAGTTGTACTCATGACGCGATTTTCGAAACATTTCTGCAAATGTCAATCGATCCTGCCTAGTAGATGACGAAAATGAGGTCCGTTCAAAATTTGATATATGTGTCTGTTACCGCTCTAGCGGTCGCAATTTTGATTTCATTGTTATCAAACTCGAATAGAAAGATAAAGTTCGTTAGGCTGATATCCAACTAATGGGAGGGGTGGGGGGTTAGAGGGGAAGAATTTTGAAAGTTTTTAATATCTACGTTTTATGTGTCGGATCGAAAAATTATATAGAACCAATCTCATTGCAAAAGCAATGTTCTATAAATGCTGTTATGTACGCATTTTCACTACCTTGATTATTAACCGATATATTTGCATTTTTTAGTACACGACCTTCAGTGAGCTTCCCCCCTTTTACTCTGTTATATTAACAATAAGCTGCTATATTATATAAGAACATTATTTGAAGTATGAATACCAAATATGGTTCACATTGAACTTTTACTTTTTGAGATAAATGCAAATACGTGGCACACGTGGGGAATCTGCTTAGTTCACGCAGCCCCTGCGTGACGGCCTTTTTACCTATTGGGGGGAAGGTTTAGCTAGAAATAGAAAATGAATGGTGGGATGAGATCAGTAGTGTGTCATATTAGTAAGAGGGAAATCTGCTAAGATTAATAAGCCCCTGGGTGATGGACTTTTTAAATGCCATTTGAAAAATTCTAGCCGTTTTAGCAGATTTCCCTTAAGGAAAATCAGCTATTGAGGTTGTACTCATGACGGAATATCGAAATTTATCTTCAAATGCCCATTGATCCTACCTAGTAGATGACGAAAATGAGGTCCGTTCAAAACTGTATATATATATATATATATATATATATATATATATATATATATATATATATATATATTTGTCTGTTACCGCTCTAGCGGTCACATTATTTGTTTAATCGTTACCAAACTCGATATTTAGTCGTTTTATGTAAAAAGAAAGATCAAGTTCGTTAACGGCTGAAATCGGACCAGCGGGAGGGGGAGTTTAAAGGGGAGGATTTTCGAAAATTCGAAATATCTCCGTTACTATACGTCGGATCGAATAATTTTACAGAATCAATCTTATTGCAAATTACATTTACTATAAATATTGTTATATACATTTTTTCTCTATCTTGAATATTAACCGAGATATTTGCTTTTGTTTTAAATCTGGGCGCCTAACGGACGAGTGTTACTTGACTGCTCGGCTCTCGTGAAATTCCTCTATTGTAAAACTTCATGTGGGAAATCTGCTTAGTTTACGCAGCCCCTGCGTGACGGACTTTTTAAAGATTATATGATTTAATGGTATTAATTAATAATAGCTCCTTAGACTTAATTTTCTTCTTAAGAATAAATACCTCAATGAGCCACACCTAATTATGTGCACAGCTGAATTAGGGTTAGTTTAAACTAACTGCAATTAGGAAAACGGAATGTATTTATTTACTTGAGTTCAGTATTTTTACCAAGCTAACCATTAACTAAGCACTTGAGCCTAAATAAGTATATAATAGTAATATGTAATGAATATTCACTGTAAATCAATTGGGGTGAATTGATAAAAGCACTTTATTCCGTAACTGATTCTCCATACATTCATTTGACAGAAGTAACGTAAACATTTCCCAAAAGGCTTATTTAAATGTTTTTAAACAATATTAATATTACAATTGACCTAGTTAGACAGTGAGATTACATTGTAACATAGTATATATGGTATAAGTAATGTCTCCTTGAGAAACACCAAGTTGCATGGTGCTATCTATCTATCTTATACATAAACATAAGATAGAATATTATTTTAATCAATCAGATCAAAATACATGCGAATAAAACAAGAGACTAGAATACGAAATAAATCACTGTAATTCGTTAAAAAAAAAAAAAATTGTTTTGGTTTTTGGATTTTTTCAATTATTTTTATACCTTACCAAAGTGGTCATCCTTTAACGTTTCTCGTCTTGTGAGGTTGCATGTCTATGTAAATGAATTGTAACATGAGCTTGAGACCTAATTATTAGAGTTTAATTTAAGTTTATTCATTCTCAGTGACCTAATAGGTTCATATGAGTTATTAAATAATTTGAGTAATAAGAAAAATATAAGCCACAGTTTTTCTTAATGGAAGTACGATTCGTTCTCGTTAAGTTTACCCGCTGCGCGAATACTTTTTAAACTTGAATGCAATTAAGATTATGCAATTAAAATTATAACTCAGAGTGGTCCATTTCATTATGTTGCATGGGAGAAAGAGAGAAAAAAAAACAACTTTAAAGTTGCTTCTTTCCCCCTCCCCATTTTTTTTTATTCATTTATTAATTCCAAGTTTCATCTAACTGAAAAACTCATCATTAATGAAACCCCCGATTAAGTACTTCGATTAATTCCAGTAGAACAAACCCTTTATATTATCTAACATGTATCTATGACATCAGGTTAGCCATGTGAGTTAAACCGTTAGCCTTAATCTCACATGGTAAACCTAGAGTAGCGAGTTCTATTCCCGCATGGGCAATATAAATTTATTTCTGAGTTGGTATTCTGGCAGGAGGAAGTGACTTCTAATGTATGTAGTATGAAAAAAAAGTCCGTCACGCAGGGGCTGCGTAAACTAAGCAGATTTCCCACGTGAAGTTTTACAATAGAGAAATCTGCATACTGGTAACACAATACCACTGTGATTAGATAATGAGAAATCTTTCAGTTAATTAAAATAAATTTCCAACTGGAACGGCTTCTGAATTATAAGAATAATTTATATATTAATAACTCAAATTTTAGTTGTCCAAGAACTAAAGAAGGGGGGGGGCGGATGAATTGAACGTATTCTCATAAATCTCACAAAGGAAGGTAAGGTAAGGTTAAAAACAACAGGTTAGAAGAAACATCCGCCTGAGCCGAGAAATGACGAAGATGACCGACCACAGACTTCATAAAAATGCAAATATCTCGGTTAATATTCAAGATAGAGAATAAATGTATATAACAATATTTATAGTACATTTAATTTGCAATAAGATTGATTCTATACAATCCGATGCATAATAACGGAGATATTTTGAATTTTCGAAAATCCCCACTCTAAACACCCCCTCCCACTGGTCCGATTTCAGCCATTAACGAACATGATCTGTCTTTTTACATAAAACGGTTAAATATCGAGTTCGTAACGATCAAACAAAAATTGCGACCGCTAGAGCGTTAACAGACAAATATATATATATATATATATATATATATATATATATATATAATTTTGAACGGACCTCATTTTCGTCATCTCCTGGGTAGGATCCATGAACATTTGAAGAAAATTTTCGAAAATCGCGTCATGAGTACGACCTCAATAGCTGATTTCCCTTAAGGGAAATCTGCTAATTGTGGGCTACGCTTCCTCTATAATAATTTATTGAAACGGCATAGCGCTTTCGATGCTGTGCATCATCGTCAGTTTAACATAGAAAACCTTCGGGCACTGACGATGATGCACTAATCCTAATTTAGCTGTGCACATAATTAGGCGTGGCTCATTGAGGTATTTATTATTAAGAAGAAAATTAAGTCTAAGGAGCTATTAATAATTAATACCATCAATGCATATAATCTTTAAAAAAGGCTAGAATTTTTCAAATGGCATTAAAAAAGTCCATCACCCAGGGGCTTATTAATCTTAGCAGATTTCCCTCTTACTAATATGACACACTACTGATCTCATCTCACCATACATTTTCTATTTCTAGCTAAACCTTCCCCCCACTAGGTAATAAGGTCATCACGCAGGGGCTGCGTGAACTAAGCAGATTCCCACGGGTGCCACGTATTTGCATTTATCTCAAAAAGTAAAAGTTCAATGTGAACCATATTTGGTATTCATACTTCAAAGAATGTTCTTATATAATATAGCAGCTTATTGTTAATATAACAGAGTAGAAGGTGGAAGTTCACTGAAGGCCGTGTACTAAAAAATGCAAATATATCGGTTAATAATCAAGGTAGTGAAAATGCGTACATAACACAATTGCTTGCACAAGTGCACAGAACATTGCTTTTGCAATAAGATTGGTTCTATATAATTTTTCGATCTGATGCATAAAAGTCCGTCACGCAGGGGCTGCGTAAACTAAGCAGATTTCCCACTTGAAATTTTATAAGAAGGAAATTTCAGAATAGAGAGTCAAACAGTTACAGGAAGGGCCCGAACTAGCTTAGGGGGAAATCTGCTAAAACGGAGAGTTCTTTGCAGGTTTTGTCGACTGATCATAAGTATCTTCGTGCCACTGCTGAAGACAAACCTATCATTTGGTATTTAAGCTTATAAAGTGGGTCATGATATTGCCAACAATTTTTTCATCCTAGATACATAAATTTATTTAGTGAACTCATTAAAAAACATCCTTAGTCCCACCCTGTCAATAAAAGGTTGTTAACATGAAGATAACTCCCCCAATTAAACGTAGTAGCAAAAAGTGGTTTTAGAAGTAAATAGTAATAATATCTATCTCTGACCCCAGAGTTAGAATAATTAAGATATTTACATTATTGATTGACTGAAGTTGATAGAACTGTCAACCACAGTAACAGCGTTGGACAGTAGTTAACTTCATTTATAATTGGTTAGTTGCAATTAGGAACTATTAATTAGTAATTGTCAAATGCTAGTAATTAACATTTTTATTCAGTAATTACCTTCACATTTATGACTACACTCTATATTAGTTACATATAGAGCAGTGTAGTTACATTATAAGTAAGATGCACATGCCCTTAGTAATTAACTACAGTGGAAGTTGTGAAGTAGTCATCTCTGGTAAGTCTAGGTTTCATAAATAACTATAGAAGTAGTTGAACGTTCAAAATAAACTGTAGCCATGTATTTTCTGTAAACGGTGGCGTGGAAACCGTAGAATATAATTAATCCTCACAGGTGAAAAGTTCTCGTCCTATTATTATTATTTCTTAACGTCCACTTTTTGCAACTAAGGCTAATTGTGACGGGTTATCTACAGGTTACCACCCTTTTCTAGCCAGGGTGGGATTTTAGGATGAGATCCGTCACTAAATAATTTCCTTATTAATCGAACTCGCCACTCTAAGTTTACCATGTGAGATTAAGGTCAACGCTTTAGCTCACAGGACTAACCTGAGCCCCTCTGCGCTGTTTATTCTTTTAAGAAGCCGCTGGAAAAATAGAATCAATGCTTATAGAGTAATAAAACATTATGTACGAATAAGAAGAAAAACTGCAGACGAGTAGTTAACAATAGGATAGAGAAGGAATGAGAGAAAATTAAGAACGGGATAGGCAACGAAAACAAAAATTGCGAGACAGGAAGATATAATAATTATTCGATTTATTATTTTTTTTTTATAACTAACACCTGTTAATGTATTGCTGGGCGTAAAAGAAGTTACATACTGGCTGAATGACGATTGTTCGTTCTACTTTTTGTCCGGCTTCACAGAAACACTTTTATATATATATATATATATATCCCTCGGTCGGGCGCGTCAAGAATATTCCGCCATCGGGCGCGTGTATCTCAGAGATACAACCTCAACCGTTTTTACGGAAATATTTGTTTTTTAATATATATGTTGCACTAAAATGTTCAGCGTGTGATTAGAAACCATAACAGAGGAAGTATTTGTTTGAAAGAAGTAAATAATTTTTAAAATTGACAAGTATTATAATATAAAGAAACGGTGGACGATAATTTTTAAAATATAATTTAAAAAACACAAATATCAAGAGGAATTGTTTAAATGCACATGCCTTTATTATACATATTTAATTTCAGTTTGTGAACAATATAAAAATATATCTTAATATAACTTCAATCAAAAATAAGTAGCACGAAATCACTTTTAGATAAGATTTAATGAAAATCATCAACAAATTTTAAAAATACCAGTTTAATTGTTATTTCTTTTGCAGAGCTGCATTACAATTAGGACAAAGCATGGAACTATGTTGTTAACAAATTTTGTTTTAGCAAATCTGACAAAAGTAATTAGTACACCTACATTTATTTTCAGTTTTGCTTGGTTCACATCATTTTCTTTGTTCGTTGTAGCGAAGGGCCTTTTTTTATGCTGTTCTGTACTTGAGTTCAATGTATGGTCCAATGAGCTAGTGTACTCTTATGAGTCTCTGTAGTCTTCAAGTTTCGTCCTTAGTTCGGTTGGTAAACGTCTACTATTTATTGTCACTGCGTCGTGCAATATATCCTTGTACAAGTTCTTCTGAAAGCTCATGTTTGAGCAAAATAATAGAATAATAGGTTTTTATGATTCCATTTAATAAAGAGAAACTTAATTGATGTACATATTTATGAAATACAGATTTCAAAAAAACTTACGAGATCGGGCGCGTGGTATCTAAGAGATACAATTTAATGACAGGTGAAACACACGACTCCGTTAAACGGTAAGTTATCGGATTCCATTGTACTTCCGACTGAACCTCCTGTGAACATAACTGACAGCTAACACTATGAGCCAGTGCAGTAAGTTACCGGAGTTAATGGGACTTACGGGACAACCGCCGGTGTACTTTGAGTTACCGGAGCCCATGAGACTTATAAACAAAAAGCCTGCAAGCATTAACTGACTGCAAATGCAATGATTCAGTGCTGTAAGTTACCGGAGCTCGTGGGACGTTCGAGCATATCACCGGTGTCCTTTTATTGACTGCAAATGCTATGAGTGTTTACGGTGAGTTACCGGAGCCCATGAGACTTATAAACAAAAAGCCTGCAAGCATTAACTGACTGCAAATGCAATGATTCAGTGCTGTAAGTTACCGGAGCTCGTGGGACTTTCGAGCAAACCGCTGGTGTACTTTGACTGACTGCAAATGCTATGAGAGTTTACGGTGAGTTACCGGAGCCCATGAGACTTATAAAGAAAAAGCCTGCACGCATTAACTGACTGCAAATGCAATGATTCAGTGCTGTAAGTTACCGGAGCGCGTGGGACTTACGAGCAAACCGCCTATAAACATCGACTGACTGTAAACGCTATGAGTTATTGCGGAGCCCAAGAGGTTTTTCCATATATATATATATATATATATATATATATATATATATATATAGAAGCTTTAGTGTTATGATACCATATTTGACATGTATTGTTCACATATTGTTCCCCCAGTGTTTCCCAAATCTCTGTTTTTGAAAATATTTTTTCAATACCTACTCACTAATTGAGGATTTCATTTATAGTCACCACTCAAATAGCTACTATATTAAATATTAGCGAATCAAATAAATAGACGGGAGGGCAAAATATAAACAAGTACTCCGATGATGTTTACTAATTGTTTGCATAATAAACCATAGTGGGGGGGTCATTAAATCAGTTCTGAAACAATAAATACTAGTTAGCAGGAAATACGGTCGGGGCTTTGTACACATATATAACCAATATATACGTCAACTGCAGGCAGTAACAAACTGGGAGGCCGCAATTTTAATTGTTTAATTTATTCTCTTAAAGGTTTGGTGCCAAGGGGCGGGGAACTGTCCCCCTGGAAGCCCTGGGGCAACAATAATTCCGAGGCCTGTCATCCACAGCTCATACAAAAAGAGGACTAAGCCCAATCGAAATGGCATCCACTTCAACAGCCGCGTCTGCTCCCCTACCCACTATTTTGTAATTGTAAAATACTTTTAATGTTTACATTTATTATAAATCAATAATAAAAGTCCCGTTTGGTTTTTGCGCTGGCCGAAGGAGAACAGCCTGGCTTGGCAACTGTAAAAACGTCCGTCACGCAGGGGCTGCGTAAACTAAGCAGATTTCCTTCGTGATGTTTAATAATAGATAAACCTACATACTGCTAACAACACCACCGAGCATATTAATGAATAAATGGGAATGGTAATAAGAAAAATTTCCCCTCCCAACGAGCAATGTAAACAAACAGTTCTGCCAACGGCTCACCAGAAAGAAAAACAATAACTGAAACATAACAGAATATAACATATTAATTTAATTGAAAACTATGTAGAATATCTAGTACTATAATTTATAATTAATCAAAATAATTTCTATATCTATCAATCAAATTTTAGTAGTCCAAGAAATCAGCTATTGAGGTCGTACTCATGACACGATTTTTGAAATTTTACTTCAAATTTCCATCGATCCTACCTAGGAGATGACGAAAATGAGGTCCGCTCAAAACTGTATATATTTGTCTGTTACCGCTCTAGCGATCGCAATTATTGTTTAATTCTTACCAAAATCGATATTTAGTCGTTTAATGTAAAAAGAAAGATCAAGTTCGTTCAGACCAGGGGAGGGGGGGGGGAGTTAAAAAGGAAATTTAGGAAATTCATAATATTACCAAGAGAGATTTATTACACGAAGCAAATATGCTCTGGTGACCCCCCCCCCCTTTCATAAGTTTCTTGACTACTTAAATCTGATTAATCAACATAAAAATTATTTTGATTCATTATAAATTTCAGTAATAGATATAGTAAATAGTCAAAAATAATCAAATTAGTACGTTATGTTCAGATATATGACTGTAATTGTTTTTCTTTCCGGCAAGAAGTTGGCAGAACTGTTTGTTTACATTTCAGATGCTTTCCGTCGGGAGGTTCTTTATTATCGTTTGTATTTATTCACTTAATATTCACGGTGGTGTTGTGTTACCGGTATATAGATTTATCTATTGTTAAACTTCACGCGGGAAATCGGCTTAGTTTACGCAGCCCCTGCGTGATGGGCTTTTTAATGTCCTCGCCAATGATTTGCTTCTCCACGCCATATTGAAAAGTGTGCTGCTAGAATCCTGATTTGAGCCGGACATGTTTTCTGCCTATATCCATTGGGGTATATCACACTCCGTAGGCCGTGTAGGACTTTTTTTAATGAGTTAAATGGGAAGTGTCAATTAGGGTGCTGGGAAAGCCCATAGAATGGCCTTTGTTCTCCAATTGAATGACTTAACTGAAAAGGGGTGTTCACAACTGCTTTCCTTGGACAGAATAAATAACTGTTGGCCTTCGCAGGTGGTGGTAGTCCATGTGTTGTCTGGACTTGTCGCTGGGTCAATGTAAGTGTTGGCTTTGTAGCTCACAGGAGGGGAGGGCTGCTGTTTCAAGGGACCCCAACTCCTTTTGATCGACAACTCGTGGCCTTTGAACGGCCCGGGTGTCCTTTAATGGAGAACTCCACACACACAGCCTCTTGATAACTGTGAAAATACTCTTAGTGTCCTTTGAACTGATCATCGCCCGTTTTTGTTTCATTTTCACAAAAATTTGCCTTAAACTGTCAAAGAGTACGAAATGGAAAATCGAGGTGGGCAGGTATATATATATTTTTTTAAACGAAAGGTCGATTAAAAATACAGGCTCAAAGATGTACTGCCGAAAAAAAAAACTGATCGTGAGGGAGAGAAAGCGAGAAAACACGATCAAAGCATTTCGGACGACTTTTACTTCAGAAAGCAAAGTTTCGGGTTAAATAAAGTAGAAAGAAATAGTGGAAAATAAATACCTGAAAATTGACTTTCCTTTTACAAAGAGCTTTGGAAGACCTAATAATAACATCCTCCAAGTCTTAACCCTCGTTGTTATTCAATGAAGGCAAAAAATATTTCACTTTTACTCAATTTTAGCATTAATTATAGGATTATTCTGAGTTCAGTTTATAAACATATTTCTTTAACTAAACTGATTTCGGGTTAAGAATTCTTATAATCGTATCCAAATTAATCAATTTCTGGGACATTAAGACGAAAACGGCTATGAAATCACCTACCTCTTGCTATCTATTGCAGATTTACGTCACGAATATTTCAGATAACTGCATTATAGTGCTTCTTCCACTACTGGCTGAAATTTATTTTGACTTTTAATTGAATATATCAGAAATCTATTTTTATTACAAAATAATGTATTCTTAGCATTTTTAAGAGCTTCATTCTAACTATGGCTGCTAGAGTGGCTTGGGGTCTTAAATCCGACGCTCGATATACAAAGGGGCGATTGCCCCCGTATTCACGTATGGAATTGAAAAATGGGGCCATGCCTTGGTCGTGAAAAGAAGTGTCAAAAAATTAGAAAGCGTCCAAAGGCTAATTGCGATGAAAATTGCTCAAGGATATAGTACTTTATCCTCTGAGGCATCATGCGTATTATCCGACACTTAGAAAATTTTTACATTTAGAAAAGACATTTAGAAAAGACTTTACATTACAAAATATTTCATCATACGAAATAGAAAAAGACGTGAGACATACTTACTGGTTAAACCCTAAGGATTACATTACACCATTAGACAACTTAGACATAACGTGGACATATACACTGACGGAAGCAAAAACAAGAATGGCGTTGGGTGTGCGTACATCATTTTAAAAGACGGCAATATTATACAATGTCAAATGATACGGCTAGTACGAGTTATCATATTTTTATAATATTGCCATTTTGTATGTAAACTTCTATAATTTTTCTATGCTGATCTATAGTTGTTCGTGACTAGGCCTAAAACCACATTGAATATTTAGAAAGGAGTTCGTTTCCATTCAAGTAACCATACCCTAGTCAGTCCTGTTTGATTAATCATTCTTTCCAATAGCTTTCACAGGCAGCTGGTTAAGGCAATCGGCCTGTAGCTGGATGGAAGAGACTTGTCTTAGTTGGACTTCAATATAGGAATAATTATAGACTCTTTCCATAATTCAGGATATTCGCCTGATAATATTTTTGGAAAATATTATTAATAACTTGAAGATAGCGGCTGAGTGCTACATTAGGGAGTTTCTTAAGGATATTGTAACATATACCATCTTTTCCCGGTGCAGATTGTTTATACTTATTAATAACATATTTCAATTCACGCATATTAAATAATTCATTCAAAGGGTGAGAAGTGCCATGTAGAATTTGGATCGGAATTTGTTCTTTATATTTTTCGTATTGCAAGAAGTTTTTATTATTGGGATTGGCATCAAATGTTGATTGATATTTCCCAAGAACGTTACTGATATCCAAAGGGTTTTGAATAATTTTATCATCAATTTTTAAGCCAGAAATTGGGGAACGATATTCTTTATTTTGAATTTTATTAATGTGTTGCCAAATTTCTTTGGATGTAGTATGTCTATTTATGGATGAAATGAATTCTATCCAGCATTGCTTTTTTTCTTCCTTATTATGGCATTAGCTCTCCCTTTTCCTCTTTTATATTGCTCTAGGGCGTACGGGCTAGGACAAACAATCAAGCAGAAAACCTTGCAATTACTGAGCCACTCAAAACAATGCATGACATTTCAATTGACAGAGAGACTAGTATAATCTATACGGACAGCAAAATTAACATAGAATTTTCGTTAAATCGTTACTAAACTCGATATTTAATCGTTTTATGTAAAATCAAGTTCGTTAATGGCAGTCGGAGGGGAGGGGGGTTTAAACGGGAGAATTTCGAAAAAATGTATAGAACCAATCTTATCGCAAATGTAATGTTTTATAAAAGTTGTTATGTACATATTTTCATTATCTTGATTATTAACCGAGATATTTGCATTTTATAGTTTTCGGCCTTCAGTAAACCCCCCTTCTACCCATGTCTTATTACAAATAAACTGTTATATTGTGAAGAACATTATTTGAACCATAAATGCCAAATATTGTTCTCATTGAATTTTTACTTTTTAAATAAGTGATACACGTGGGAAATCTGTTTAGTTTATGCAGCCCATGCGTGACGGACTCTTTTATAAATGGCATAAACTTCATAAAAAAACTGATTTATAAGCTATTACAAATTGATGAAAAACCTAGTAATTTTTTATATTCTGTTTTCTGATGAAACTTGAAATTTAATAGATTTATATAAAAAACAAACTCTTTGCTCAAAAAAGGGTTAAAAGGTATGGGGTATTAACTATCCTCAAAGAATTCATTGAATATGAAAGCCAACTGAGCTGAAGAGCTGTTGAAAAGTCAATACAGAAACCCCCGATCTCTAAGGATTAAAAGGAATGTTATTCAAAGTATTCAAAAGGGTAAAACAAAAGGCCAAGCCTTTCTCGCCGCGGACCCCTCCTCCTGATAGAATTCTATTAAAAGATTCTACAGAGTCATTTTAAGCCCTGTGTTACAGGACCTTATTAACCAATCTAAGCAAATCCTTCGTTGACAGGTAAATGATTTGACAACAGTGAATCTTTAGCCGTAACATAATCCCAATAGTCTCTCTCATTTCAGATGGATTCAAAGTGATCAATTCTTCTTACTTTACTTTCTTCAGTTAATGAGAACGGGATTTTCTTGTCTTTTCTTGGCGCTAATTCCCTACAATGCTCCTCTTATTTCTCTATTATTTTTCTAATTGCATTCTCCAGTTAATCAGTCCCGGCATAATGGTAAATCAGGTACAATCATTAATAGATACACAAACCAACCCCAGTTTCACGGCAGTGCAAAACAACACCAATAACAATCACAAACCAGAGCTCAAAATCTAAAGATCCTGAGGCGAAAGATGTAAGACCGTCTGAAGAGGAATCTTGTTACTGAAAAAGAACATTTTTCTCTGAATATTACCAGACTGGCTTACAGTACATTTTTTATTAGCAGATTTCTTTTAAGGGAAATCAGCTATTGAGGTCGTAATCATGACGCGATTTTCGAAATTTGTCTTCAAATGTCCATTGATCCTACCCAAGAGATGACGAAAAAGTCCGTCACGCAGGGGCTGCGATAATTAAGCAGATTTCCCACGTGTAGTTTTACAATAGAGAAATTTCATGAGAGCCGAAGAGTTAAGAAAACGGCCGACCTAGCTTTTGGTGGGAAACTCACTCTCATCCGTTATCCGCCCCGATTTCATAAAATTGCAAATATCTCAGTCAATATGCAAGATAGAGAATAAATGTATATAACAATATTTATAGTGAATTCAATTTGCAATAAGATTGATTCTATACAATGTTTTGTTCCGATGTAAAGTAACGGAAATATTTCACATTTTAGAAAATCCTCCCCTCTAAACCCTCCCAATGGTCCGATTTCAGCCATTAACGAACTTCACCTTTACTTTCGCATAAAACACTAATATATTGAGTTTGGTAACGATCAAACAAAAATTGGACATCTGAAGAAAAAGGTCGAAAATTCCGTCATGAGTACGACCTCAATAGCTGATTTCCCTGAAGGGAAATCTGCTAATGAGGGCCGTTCAAAATTATATATATATATATATATATATATATATATATATATTTGTCTGTTAACGCTCTAGCGGTCGCAATTTTTGTTTGATCGATACCAAACTCGATATTTAAACGTTTTATGCAAAAAGACAGATCAAGTTCGTTAATGGCTGAAATCGAGTTAGTGGGAGGGGGGTTAGAGGGGGGGGATTTTCGAAATATCTCCGTTACCATACGTCGGACCAAAACATTGAATAGGACCAATCTTATTGTAAATTAAATTTACAAGATATATTTTCCTTAAGGGAAATCAGCTATTGAGGTCGTACTCATGACGCGAGTTTTGACAAAATTCCTCAATTGTCCATCGATCCTACCCAGGAGATGACGAAAATGAGGTCCATTCAAAACTGCTGTAATATATATATCTATATATATATATATATATATATATATATATATATATATATATTCCCTTAAGGGAAATCTGCTAAAAAAAATACACATAAAATATGACTTATTATCCATCAAATAAGGAAAATATAAAGTCATGGATTATAACATTGAGTACAATACAATGATCCTTATGCTTAATCCGAGATGAATTGATTTCGAGAGATAAAATAAATGGGTATTTTACTGCTTGTTATTGTGTTGTACTCGTGCAAGAGATGGAATTTCTTTCTTAAATTCTAATTAATTCCTGGAAAAATTAGATACGACTATAAATGGTTACAATAATTGTAAAATGCCGCAAAACCCCTATTACTGGTAAAAATAATGTTGCCTCTAACAGAAGCAATACATATGTGACAATAAATATATCACTGAAAAGAAACCGTTCCTCGGGGACTTGTGTAACAAACAGTGGAAACGATTGTTGCCACAACGAGCCATGGTGATATGTCAAAAAAAAAATTAGTATGTCCTTCAGTAAAAAAAAGTATTACATTTCGACGTCCAGTCACCAATTTCTATCAGAATTTTAGTTAGGACGATCGCAATACCTTATTGTTGCTGAAATTCGTCTTGAGCAGACCAGCCGGTCGGAAAAACCATCGGATCCCTAAGAAAATAGGGATCTCTAGGGCATAAATGATGACTGGACTGCGTAAAATACGGAGAGAAATATAAGGGGTGAGTTAGGGGTGGAATTGCGGGGCTGACTGTCTTGAAGGGGATGATTATTCTACCCTTGGCCAATGGCGAAGCCTCCACTTAGAATTTACTATTTAATGCCGAAATAACAGCACATTATTTCCAGGGAGGCTAGCATCCTCTCCTCTATTTCTTTTATTCATGAACAGAATAACCAACCGCCCAAGAAATCAAAATCCGTTCACGTCTTCCAATTATTCAATGATAATTATATTTTTTAGTTTTCTAGTATAAACTTTGATTAAATACCAAAACTCAAAGGTATTTCATATGAAGTCATTAGTTGATCTGAACAAGAAAGTACTGGCAGTCATTTTTAGTAGATTTCTCTTAAGCAGTTATTGAGGTTGTACTTATGACGGGATTTTCGAACATTTTTTCAAATGTCCATCGATCCTACCCACGAGATAACTAATAAGAGGTCCGTTCAAAATTTTATATATATGTCTGTTAACGCTCTTGTGGTCGCAATTTTTGGCTGATCTTTGGCAAACTCCATATTTAAACGTTCTATGTAAAAATAAAGATAATGTGGGATAACGGCTAAAATCGGACCAGTGGGAGGCGAGGTTTAAAGAGAGAGAATTTCAATAATTCGTAATATCTCTGTCATTGTGTGTCGGATCGAAAAATTGTATAGAACCAATCTTATTGCAAGTGTAATGTTCTATAAATATTGTTATATACTTTTTCTTTCCATATCTTGATTATGAACTAACATAATTGCGTTTTTTAGTTGACGGTCTTCAGTAAACCCCCTAACATCCTACCCATTTCATATTAAGAATATGCTGTTATATTATGAAGCACTTTATTGAATCCTAAATCCTCATTGAACTTATTCGTTTTAAGATAAATGTAAATACGTGACGCACGTAGGAAATTTGCTTAGTTAACGCAGCCCCTGCATATTATAAACTTATATTATTTTCATAACCCTGATGATTACACAAAATCAACTAAAGGGTTAGAACCGCCAGTATAAATGACACTTTTGTGATAGCTGTCGGTGAAGACCGTTGTCACAGGCTGATGGTCGAGTACAGCTGGCATTGTGCTTTTGATGGGATGGCACCATCTTCAAGCCCGTCAAAACTTTGTACTGAGTTAGATGCCCGTTAGACAATAGGTTTAATGTGTCTTGTCCCCGTATTAGGTTGTTTACGTGTAGAGTTTTGAGATAAATGCAAATACGTGGCATACACGGGAAACCTGCTTAGTTTACGCAGCCACTGCATGACAGACTTTTTGCCTAATGGAGGAGAGGGGTTTACCTAGAAATAGAAAATGTATGGCGAGATAGAACTGTAGTTTGTCATATTAGTAAGAGGGAAATCTGCTAAGCTTACTTAGCCCCTGCGTGGTCGACTTTTTCAATGCCACTTGAAAAATTCTAGCCATTTTTTTGCTAAAACTTCTAGCGGTCGCAATTTTTGTTTAATCGTTACCAAACTGTCGATATATAACTGTTTTATGTAAAAAGAAATATTTACGGCTGAAATCGGACGGGCGGAAGGGGAGTTTAGAGGGGAGGAATTTCGGAAATCCTTGATATCTCCGTTATTATGCGTCGGATCGGAAGATTGTATAGCACCAATCTTATTGCAAGTGTAATCTTCTCTAAATGTTGTTAAGTACAGTTTTTCAGTATCTTGATTACTAACCGAGATATTTGTTTAGTTTTCGGTCTTCAGAAAAGCCCCACTCCTACTCATCTCATATTAACAATATGCTATTATATTATGAATCACTTTATTTGAAGCCTAAATAACAAATATTCTTCTCCATGAACTTCTATGTCTTGGGATAAATGCAAATGGGAAATCTGCCAAGTTTTTACATTCAAACCACCTCCGGTAGCACATCGCGATACAGGAATGCTTTCAATGTTTTGGCAAAGTGACTGAACTTATCTCCCAATAATCAACATGTGTTCATACACACAATTACAAACGCATGTACGTTCTTCGGAATCGTATATTTTTTTAAAGAAAAACTGTAAGTTAGAGCAGGGAGAAAGGGGGGGGGGAGAGAGGGACAATTTACGTTAACAGAGGATAAGCCATGCCAGTAGTTAGGGGTTGTTTGGCGGGACGAACACCCTCATCATATATTAAAACCCATTCTGTATTAATGAAAGTGTGGTTAAGGGTGACTGATAAGCCGGCCGGTTTCTTCAATTAACCCGATCTAACCAGGGCTTTACCGGGAGACACTCGAGGAACAACCAGGGATTTACCTGGAGACACTCCAGGATCAGCTAGGGCTTATACTGGCAACACTCCGTGAGCGAAACCAACCTATATCGGTCGAACCAACGACGCCTGTAATTCGAATAATACCACCGTGAATGTTAAGGGAATAAATACAAACGGTATTAAGAAATCATTCAGTCAATTTACAACGTTAATAATATCGACACGTTGTACAAAATAACGGAGGGAGAAAGTGCTCTAGAATAAAGGGAATGTTTAGTTTAATATATGTTCACATCATTAACACTTTCACCGAAACACGGGTCTGAGAGGCCGGTAGAGATTTTTATATTTCACGTATTGGTAGACCTGCTAATATTGGCGGGCTCTCCACCTCATTAGCTGTGAGTCTTTCCTTCCTCTACACTCAGAAAGTGTTTTGGATTAATTTGTCAACGTCATTCGACCTTGACTAGCAATAGCTCGTTTTGCTCCGGTCTCGTGTAGCTCTTGTTTCGGTTAACAGCCTACGTATTGCTGGTCTACGATACGAGGTAATTCGGTTTACGTATGTTGTGTACCTTTCATTCTGTTTGTTCGCATTCTTTTCGTGCGTGTTTTACATAGTATATGATTTGCTACGGAGCCTTCCACGAGCCATGGACCAATAAAACGCTCATCGTCACGATCTATATATCGTACGGATGACAGTGATTTCAATGAAAGGGTTAAAAATGACAATAATAGATTAAATGTGATACAAGTTATTCAAACAATAAATAAAAATAACGAATTTGTTGATGGGAATTACTATTAACTCTTCCAGGCCTGTGCGGCCGGATGATTCGGTTTACTTCACGGAATTCATGTTCGGTAAGAGTGATAACGAAGTTGGAAGGGAAGAGTTAGGTTTTAGTGAAGGGCAGAGATGTAAAATCGTAAATTCCTCCCTAGTGTTCCGACGCGAATTGAAAAATGTTTTATAACAAATATTTTCTTGATGATACCCTAACATTTTTGTTCAAAACAGTTTTCTTTAGCTTTAAATTAATTGAGTTATCAGTTTGTAATCCTAGTCAGATTTTCAATAGCCAATCGTTTTTGGGATTTTATACTTAGTCAATTACAGTCATAATGATAATGTTACCTTATTTATTTATTACAATATAGCGCGTCTACTATTGTCATAAGCAGTAGGGGTTTCTATATTTCTTGTAAAAAAAGGTACAGTTAAAAATACCAAAAGCCTTTTTATGTCTTCTTCATCCTCTCTTAGGAGTTCTCTTAAGATCGGTTGAAGGTTCAATGCTCTTCTTGGAAGATCGCATTTCT
Organism: Riptortus pedestris; assembly: GCA_019009955.1. Lineage (NCBI taxonomy): Eukaryota > Metazoa > Arthropoda > Insecta > Hemiptera > Alydidae > Riptortus > Riptortus pedestris. The sequence continues at coordinate 120,539,717 of CM032231.1, forward strand.
TAAAATTGATGAGAAGATGTGAGACGGTAAGATGGACATTACAACAATCGCAGGTTGGTGAGAATAAGCCTTCCAATAAATAACTATGTGTTAATTTTATGTATTCCAACGCTCGGTAATTTGTTTGATTGATCGCAGTTTATTGTCGTACTCATGACGCAATTTTCGAAATTTTTCTTCAAATGCCCATCGATTCTACCGAGGGGATGACGAAAATGAGGTCCGTTCAAAACTGCATATATATATATATATATATATATATATATATATATATATATATATATATATATTTGTCTGCTACAGCTCTAGCAGTCGCAATTATTGTTTAATCGTTACCAAACTCGATATTTAGTCGTTTTATGTTTTATTGAAATTGGATTAAACATTTCTCATTTCCGTTTCTATTTCTTCACGGTGGTGTTTTGTTACCAGTATGCAGATTAATCTATTACTAAACTTCACGAGGGAAATCTGCTTAGTTTACACAGTACCTGTTTGACGGACTTTTTTTCGACCAGTCTGACTTCCACCTTTGAAGTATGAGCTTTTGAAACTATCTTTTCCAATCGTCTAGGGAGATGAAGGTTACTGTAGTTCCATCTTCTCGAGCACTACGAGCTTCCAAATCCTCCATTTAATTTCCCCCAAACCAAAATGGTTCCCTTCTGAACGGCAATCAAACAAAAATCAAGTTGTTTTTTTTTTTTTGCTTATAAGTTTATTAGTGGGTGTTTGACATAAATACTACTAAGATGTTGGCTAATGACAAGAAGAATGGCCATACTTTTGGGGATTGATAAATGAATCTGTCTATAGAAAACCTGCATAAGTGTTTTTCTTTTAGAACTAGAATTAAACTGTCTAAATAATAGATAATAACTATAATTTTATATATAAATATATATATATATATATATATGCATTAATAATAGTGCCTGACATAGTCCCGTCTTTACTCTGAAAAAATAAAAATATTAGAATGGGAGGGTAGAAGATACAGACTAGGGAAGTTCGCTGTAACTCGTTTACTTTTAGTGAATTGAATAGATACATTTTATATTCTAGGTGCATTAGGCAGATTAAAATTCTAAGAGAGAACAAGGAGTGGCACAGAGCAGAAAAATTGTTCCACCAAGACGTTTTACCAACTGTCTCAAGAAAAATTCTCTAAGTCTGATATGAAAGAGTGCTAGGCGTCATAAAAAAAATAAATAAAGAAAGAAAATTACTATGTTAAATGTGTCTGATCCACCAAAAATATCTAGCTAGAATACATAAAATATTATATACCATAAATATTAAATGTGAAAGCCAGATACACTTGCTTTATCATAGAAAGTGAATAGATTTCCAGCGAATGTAAAATTCTGTGTAGTCTTCAAAGGAGAAAAGTGAATTAGAAGTGAAGCTAGAATTGCCACATAAATAAAGACGCGGTGTGCCAACTTCATGACGACTGTAATAGTTTCTTCAAAGGGCAACTAACTAACCACTCACTAAATTCAGGGACTCCATGTTTGAAAACTTGTTTCCCGAAATATTCTAAAGTTTGGTATAACATGCCACATTTGTTTTTTATTTTCCATTGAATTATTTTTATTTAGTATGTAATAAATTAATAGAAAAAGTTTTTATTTAAAATATTGAGTATTCATTATAAGAAAGTAATGATTGTTTTCAATCTATACTCCATAATACAAATAACTCAAATGGGCGAAAGGCCGTTATACTTCATTTTCAAAGTTTTTACGTAAGACATCGGAAAGCTAACTTGGTTTTTTTTAGGTTTAATATTTCTAAGTTTTATTTAGGTATGGGACTGTAAGCGTAACAACTTAAAGGCAAATAAGTATAAAGTAGCATCATTGTAAATATTAAAAGAAAATGAATTTTGAAAAGTACTCACCCAGTGATTTCTGTTCCAAAATTACACCTGGAGTAGAACACCGGTGATGGTAAACGGACACGAATCCTGAAAATGAATAATTTCATGTACTTACGTATTTTATTTCCAAGTTAAAATAAATTTCACAATGAAAAAAAATAAACTACCTTAGTTATAATTAGAACAAACACTAATAAAATGTGAAAGTGACTAATCATTTCCTTTAAAAATCATGTGAAATCCTTATACCTCAGATCTTAATAATTTGTGATTGTAGAATTTCTGATTGGATTAATGAACATGCATATGAAATTTTATTGGCTTAATGCAAAAAGGGGACGTTAATAAATAATAATAATAATTAAATAGGATACAACGAATTCACTTGGTGTCCACATTGGATTTTTTTTTTAATTTTGTAATGCAGTCGTTCTTATCGGCCTCCCGGTACTTCAACCTTGAAAACTTTCTCAACAAGCAGCAACACAAACAACCAAAGAAGAAACCTCAATGACCTTCACCCTTTTACTTCTCATATAAGGGTTGAAGGGTGACCAACGTGCTTCAGTACTCCAAGGAAAACCAGTCAGTATCCATCTTTCTACTCATTCGGGGAGAAATGTATCCAGTGACTATTGTATTACTAATCATGTTTAGCTTAATTTTTGGAACACCACAGGGCCGCCAGGACAACTCAAATATTTATTACAAGAGGGATAAGTTCGGACAATATGCTCTCCAGTAAGTATAAAAATCTAAAAAAATCTCTACTTTGTAAATCTTAAACTCGAATTTATCGAGATCCAATAATACGAATCATGCAAAATGGGAAGGAATATCCAACTGAAAACAATCCCTTGTTAGCTATAGAACTTAGTAACTCCAAAGTAACAAACGGAAGTAATGTATTTTTTATAATATTTAGAGTGACGATTTTATAACCGTTTAATTGATAGTATAAAATTAACACCGTGAAATAAATTAAACAGTATTACCTTGAAACTGTTCAGAACTTTTATTACTTTTAATCTGATAATCAAAAAATAACATATCATTTGAAAGTTAATCTATTTTGACAATCACAAGTTTTACAATTTTGTTTGCAATCTATTTTTCCTGTTTTTCAATATTTTTGCAATCTATTTTTGCAAGTTTTACTTGCATTTTGCTGTGCTACCCCATTACAAATACATATTACCTTAGTTATTTATTTTTTTAGATTAATTGAACAAAAATTGAATTTTCAGGAAACAGATAAATTTTTCTTACATAAATACTTTAAGCGCATTTAGAATTTCAACAGTGTCTTCTCAACATACAAACAATTAACGTAAAAAAAATGTAAACACATTGCAAACCTATATAAACAGATTATAAATTTTCCCCTTTTAAGAAGTTAAAAATCTCAGTTATAAAAATAAATAAATAATTCTATGTGGCCTAAATTTCTCTAAAAACACTTTTCCCGTCTATAAACAATCTCATTGTAGACCCATTTGAAAAATTGAAAGAATTAAATAGTTGATGAACTAATGTCTAACTGTTATTAATATTTCTAAATATTTTTCATATAATATACGTACCGAAAAGATGATCTGTTGTAAAATCAGTAAACTTTCGGCGAATGTTAATACAGTATGTAAGAGTTAATATTATTTTAGACCATGCCGATTTTAGTTTATGAATGCTAAATTACCACATAATTAATTCACTTGGGATTCCAGAAATGTAATGAGCATACATTTATTTTTTGTTTTATGACATTTAAAAAGTATATTTTTTTTAATGAATTTAAGGGAAATCAGCTATTGAGGTTACACTCATAGCGCGATTTTCGAAAAAATGTCTTCAAATGCCCATCAATGCTTAGCCTACATGACGAAAATCAGTTCCATTCTGAATTATATATATATTACATGTCAAACTAAAGAGCAAGTTCGCTAAATTGGACGGAAGTGAGAGTGGGGTCTAGTTAAAAATTCTATGTATCTTCGTTATTTTGAGCGGGATTGAATCGTCATACCGATCAATTCTTGTTGTAAATTTAATTTTCTATAAATATTATTTTACACACTTTTTCTTCGCCTGACATCTGATTCCGGTGGTATTATCAAGGCAGTTGATGACGTTTAAGCTTATTTTGCTGTTCCACCAGGGTTTGCTTAATTGTCCCATGGCAACTATTCAAGTACGAGTGCAACCCATTTAGTTCTAGCAACGTACCTGTAGAAATGATAAGAACATCATCCACATAGCGTCCCCAGAAATCAACGAGCTAAAAGTAGGGGTTGCGAGGAGACAATATAAACTTTTCCTTTATGTAGTTCATGAACATATCTGGAGCTAGAGGGCTGATCCCCGATCTCATAATTAACCCTCGGTCGGGTGCGTCAAGAATATTCCGCCATCGGGCGCGTGTATCTCACAGATCATCCTCAACCGTTTTACGGAAATACAGTTTTTTTAATTTTGCACTAAAATGTTCAGCGTGTGATTAGAAACCATAACAGAGGAAGTATTTGTTTGAAAGAAGTAAATAATTTTTAAAATTGATAAGTATTATAATATAAAGAAACGGTGGACGATAATTTTTAAAATATAATTAAAAAACACAAATATCAAAAGGAATTGTTTAAATGCACATGCCTTTATTATACATATTTCATTTCAGTTTGTGAACAATATAAAAATATTTCTTAATAAAACTTCAATCAAAAATAAGTAGCACAAAATCACTTTTAGATAAGATTTAATGAAAAACAACAAATTTTAAAAATACCAGTTTAATTGTTATTTATTTTGCAGAGCTTCATTACAATTAGGACAAAGCATGGAACTATGTTGTTAACAAATTTTGCTTTTGCAAATCTCACAACAGTAATTAGTGCACCTACATTTATTTTCAGTTTTGCTTGGTTCACATCATTTTCTTGTGTTCGTTGTAGCGGAGGGCCTTTTTTTATGCTGTTCTGTACTTGAGTTCAATGTATGGTCCAATGAGCTAGTGTACTCTTATGAGTCTCTGTAGTCTTCAAGTTTGGTCCTTAGTTCGGTTGGTAAACGTCTACTATTCTCACTGCGTCGTGCAATATATCCTTCTACAAGTTCTTCTGAAAGATCATGTTTGAGCAAAATAATAGAATAATAGGTTTTTATGATTCCATTTAATAAAGAGAAACTTAATTGATGTACATATTTATGAAATACAGATTTAAAAAAAACTTGCGAGATCGGGCGCGTGGTATCTAGGAGATAAAATTTAATGACAGGTGAAACTCACGACTCCGTTAAACACACCTTGAGGGAGAGTTCAACATACCTTGAGGGACTCAACATACCTTGAGGGAGAGTTCTCTAAAACACATAACTCGAAGCACTACAACACCACTCTATGCTAGGGGAGGTGTGGCAAATATTTTTCTAGAAATGTGTATCTGAGAGATCAAGCGCCCGACGGAGGGTTAAACCGCGGTCCATTTTGTAACAGCTACCTCCAAATTTGAAATAATTTTGATGTAAACAAACAGAGATTAAACTGACGAATTCCCTTGAAATTAAGAGATCGGCATTTTTTAACACCTTAATAACGTGTGCGGGTGGAATACTCCCAAACATACTGACGACATCATACGATGCTAAGATTCTAGATTCTGTGAAGGAAACACTGCCTAGCCTCGAGGCAAGCTCACTACTGTTGGCTATAGAGTGGGTGGGTTTGGAGTTTGTAAGGTTTTTAAATATTTGTAGGAAATGTTTACTCAATTTTTCCGAGGGAGCAGAATTAAATGAAACTACGGACCTGAACGGATGGGTTTCCTTATGTACTTTTGGTAAACAAAATAACAGGGGGGGTGGGGATGGATTCATATGCATGAGGTACGGCATTTCTTCCTTTTTAAATATATTAGGGACTTGTAATATAGCTTATTTTATTTTAGTGTTGAAGAAGTCGGTAGGGTCACTTGCTAGTTGGATACAACCTTCCTCGATCAAGAGAGAAAAAAAATTAAACACTAATAATAGAACAGAACAAACTAAAATACAAAACGCAACAAAAGAGACAAAAAATGCAGAAATCAACAAATAAAAAAAATAGACAAAAACGAAAACTAATCATTAAATTCAAAAACAAAACATATCTAAAGAAACGAGATAATTAAAAACTATAATGACTAATAAATACGAAAACAATTATATATGTTCAATTTTTAAAATTAAAACTAAATACAAATAAATAAAAACTAGTATATACATAAATAAAGTTATTAGATTAAATTTTCTAAAATCTTGAATATTCACAATCATATGTGCACAATTTCTCTGGCACACACACACACATATTAAATCAGAAATTTTATATGGAGTTAAAACATTTCATTTTAAAAAGAATTGCCAATTTTAAAATGTAATACTTTTAAATTTGTGAAGCTATGTTAATTTATTTTAAATTTTGGAGTATTAAGTGAATGTGTGGGCTATCTTCAATAAGTAAGTCGTGTGTCGTAATGTGAATCATGTATTCACATTAAAATATGCAAGTCATGTAAACACATTATGTGATAACTTATTATTCAATAAAAATCAAGATTTTATTGACCGGACTAAGATTTTATATAGGATAGAAGTCGCCCGGCGGTCGTGGCCCAGGCTACGCAGCTTTAATCAGCAGGCACTGAGGATGGAGCGTTGACTCCGAAAGTGCACTCTGCATTATATTAAAAAAAACAGTAGAGGACTTGGCCTTCTTATTGATCCTTAAGATTTTATAATTCATTGGATTTTAATTTGGAAATCTAGCGTAAATGGCGAGTTAAAATCAGTTTTGTGTCATGCCGGCACGTAGGAAATCTCTTTAGTTCACGAAGCCCATGTGAGACTAACTATCAACAGATTTCCCTTAAAGGAAATCAGCTATTGAGGTCGTTCTTTTGACACATTTTTCCGCATTTTTCTACAAATGTCCATCGTACCCAGGAGAGGACGAAAATGAGGTCCGTTTAAAATTGCATATATATATATATTTGACTGTTACCGCTCTAGCGGTTGCAATTATTGTTTGATTGTTACCAAACTCGATATTAGGTCGTTTGATGTAAAAATAAAGATTAAATTCGTTAACGGCTGAAATCGGACCAGTGAGAGGGGGGTTAAGAGGGGTAGAATTTTGAAGGTTCGATATATTTCCGATACTATAAGTCGGATCGAAAAAGTGTATAGAAAGAATCTTATTGAATATTAAATGTACTATAAATATTATCATATACATTTATTCTCTATCTTGAATATTAACCGAGATATTAGCATTTTTCATTATAAATTACAGCATTATTTATAATAAACAGTTTTCAATAAAATTAATATGTTATATTGTGATATGTTTCATTAATTTTTTTTTCTTTCCGGTGAGCCGTTGGCCAACCTGTTTCTTTACATTTGAGACGCTTCCCTCTGGCAGTGGAAATATTTCTTATTACCGTTTGAATTTATTCACTTAATATTCACGTCGGTGTTGTGTTAGGAGTATGTAGGTTTATCTATTATTAAACTTCAAGAGAAAAATCTGTTTAGTTCACGCAGACCATGTAAGCACTTTTTAGCAGATTTCCCCTCAGGGAAATCATTTATTGAGGCCGTACTCATCACGCGATTTTCGAAATTTTTCTTCAAATGACCATCGATCATACCCAGGAGATAACGAAAATGAGGTCCGTTCAAAACTGTATATATATATATATATATATATATATATATATATATATATATATGTTTGTTACCGCTCTTGCGGTCGCAATTTTTATCTTATATTTACCAAACTTGATATATAATCGTTTTATACAAAAAGAAAGATCAAGTTAGTTAACGGCTAAAATCAGACTCGTGGGAGGGGGGTTTAGATGGGGAAAATTTCGAAAATTCTTAATAAATCCGTTATTATGCGTCGGATCGAAAAATTGTATAAAAACCAATCTTATTGCAAATGTAATGTTCTGCAAATGTTGTTATGTACATTTTTTCACTATCTTGATTAATATCTGAGATATTTACACATTTTAGTTTTCGGTCTTCAGTAAAGCCCCACTCCTACTCATCTCATATTTACTATATTCTATATTACCTATAATAACTATATGAAGCACTTTATTTGAAGCTTAAATACCAAATACTGTCCGCATTAGACTGTTACGTTTTTAGATAAATGCAAATACGTGGCGCACGTGGGAAATCTGCTTAGTTTACGCAGCCCCTGCGTGACGAACCATTTTTAATATGGAACTTCATTTCCAGAGTATTTCCTTTTCTTTTTTTCTTTTTTGTACTATGGTATAACATTAGAATAGTTCTCATTTACTCGTATCTTTTCTTTCATTCGAAACATTTATTTTCAGATACTCTACCCCTGACGGGACATTGGTGAGAGAGCAGGGAGGACTGAAGCGGCTCCCATTCGGCTACAGCCATGTCCTGGTGAAGAGAGGATCCTACAGGTACATATCACCAGATGGCGTCCCGGTCTATGTCCGATATTTCGCCGACGAGAATGGCTACCATCCAATAAGCAACAACATACCACAGCCACCAACCAGATAAAAATAAACCCAATGCTTTACATGCATAATTATGTAAATATTGTATTCATATGTGTTGCTTTTAAGCTGATTTCAACTGTGAATATTTTACTAACTTATGTAGTATTTAAAATATAAAATAAAACATGTGTATCAAATCCTTGTAAAACCGAGCAATGTGCGATAATACTAGTCTCTTTGGTCAATATTGTTCTTTATTTAATACATTTCTGAGTGGTACATTATTTATTTATACAGAAGCACCCTCAACTTCTGTAATTTTGTTATTATTTAACAATGTAAAATAAAAATAAAAACAAAAAACATAATAGAAAAATAAACAAAAAACTGAAAACACCACAAAAAAAATTAATCACCTTAAATAAACTTTAAATACAAGTAATAAAACAACAAATGAGCATTAGACTAGCATTAAAGACAACTATTTTAATTGGGTTTAATAAAAATAATGAAAAAAAAATTGTGTTATTCCTATATACTAGTAAATTTCTATTATTTAAAATTATATTAAATTTCCCGGTAAGTCAAAATCAAAAATGAAAGAAGTTAATTTTTTTAAAACAAATTAAATTGTTGAAGATGATTTACCTTAAATTGTTTAAGGTAATTGGTTACTGCTCTAGCGGTCGCAATTATGGTTTAATCTACAAAAACCTAAAACGTATAAGAAAATATGCTACTATGAAAAGAAATCCGTCATGAAGGGGTTGTGTACACCTAACAAATTTCCCAAGTTTCGGTAGGGTATATTAGTGACCTAATCTTAACTCTTATTTTCTCTATCTAAGTAAAAATCCAATCACAAGATGTAGGAGTGTACTGAAAGCTGAAAACAATAAAATACAACTGGTTATAGATCAACATTGTTGTGAATGAATAGCACAGGTGGTTTCATAACTTAGTTAAGTTTTGTCAGTAATGCAAATTGTTTTCAAATATCTTCTGTTCTGGACTTATCTGATCTTAATGATACATACCGGAAGGTCGAAGTCCACTCTTCGAATCTATACTATGATTGGTTTTATAGAAATTAGTTTGTGCATTCCGGCTTATTTTGTTTCTTTATTTTAAAAAAAAAATCAAGTGAGCTGCCGAAGCACTCCGAAAGATATGTGGCGTGGGGGGAAGCCATTACAGAACGTACTGCAAAGAAATGGTTTGCGAAGTTTCTTTCTGGTGGTCCAAGTTTGGATGATTCACCCAGCAGCGGTCGGCCAGCAGAAGTTGATTCGAGTGATATTAAGGCGCTGATCGAGCGAAATCCGTCATTACAGGTACGAGGAATTGCGGATACAATAGGAAGAGGTTTTGGGACCGTTTATAGGCATTTATAACAGCTTGGCTACGTGTCCCTTCACAATGTTTTGGTGCTACACAAACTGAATGAAGCAAACCTGGTAAACCACACATCAATCTGTAACTCTTTCCTGAGTCGACACGAAAGAGACCCGTTTAAACCATTAAAATGCAAATTTAGTGCGTAGGAGATTGCGGACAACTGCTGGTGAGCCGCCGATGTCCGGTCTACATGTGAAAAAGATTTTGCTGTCCAAATGATGGAAATATCGTGGTGTGCTGCCTTACAATGTGCTTCTTTAAGGGAAAACGAAAGATTCAAAGACTACTGCATCAGCTAACGAAATTGGACCAAGCAGAACTGGTCAATCCAAAGGTGTCAGTTTTTCACCATGACAACGCTGGACCCCACTCCGCAATAATCACACCCCACCCACTGTATCTTCGGGATCTTGCTCCAACGGGTAAGACCTATTTGAGTCCATCCAAAACAGTCTCAACGGAAAATCGTTTGCTGATGAGAGAGATGTAAAAACGCAACGTGATTGGGTTTTCGCTTCTAAGCCCCAGACGTTTTACGAGAGTGGAATTATGAAGTTGTTGGAAAGATAGCAAGAGGTCATCATTAAAAATGGCGAATCCTTTGAATAAAATTTAATCCTTTGTTTCATTTCACCGAACAAACTTTGGAACGACATGAGATAATCGATTCTATTCAATTTTTGGATCTGACGTATAAAAACGGAGATATTTCAACGATTCAAAATCCCCGCTTCTAAATCCTCCCCTCCCACAGGTCTGATTTCAGCCAGTAACAAACTTGATCTTTAGTTTGATATAAAACGTTTAAATATCGAGTTTGGCAACGATCTAACAAAGATTCCGACCGCTAGAGAGGTAACAGGCAAGTAATATGTATATACATCTGTCTCAATTTCACATCATTATTCAGAAAACTAACCCTACAAGAAACATTTTACGTTAGAATAAAACTTATATACCTTCCGAATAGAGACATTCCTCACCTTAGAAGCTTCCGGCAGAGCAGAGACTTACTCATTTTCGTCATCTCCTGGATAGGATCGATGGACATTTGAAGAAATTTTTCGAAACTCGCGTCATGAGTACGACCTCAATAGCTGATTTCCCTTAAGGGGAATCTGCTAAAATTCGGGAGTGGAAACTGCCATCTGAAGAATTCTACCTATCTAAAATTGTACATTAACATTTATCATGTTTGGTTAAAAATTATATAAAATATAATTTAATTTTATAACTTTAATTTAATGCAAATTTAAATAAAATAAATCTTAACGAAATATGTTTTTGAAACTACATAAGCCTTAACAAATTACGATGCTACAATAGATATGATTACAAAAATTTTGTGCTTTTGTGTACGTTGAGAAAAATAAAATACGTTTAAAGGCCTCCATAAGTTGTCCTAATTTAAGAATCTATAAATACTCCTGAACTTATCATTTACCATTTCACATTTCCACACTTTTAAAGACCGATGAAATCATATTTCAAAGTCGGCATTGTTGTAAATTACATTAAAATTATGTCAACTTTTAGACTCCAGGTGGCTTATCTAGAGCCTTTCCCCTCTTTTCAAGACAGCTTAGTAAAAAGGAATTTATTTCTTTAGCCCGCCAAAATATATTGCCATTTCATAGGAACTATAGATCCTACGATTTAGTACTATCAAAGAGAATCAAAACCTGCACCTTCACACATATTGTTGTAGTTCGTTGCTGTGGTTCAGTCCTTCATTGAAAGGTTAACTAAGCATTAATTGAAAACTCTATCTAGGCACTTTTCAAAGATAGGATAATAATCCTTGATCGTGTGTTGAAAAACATGTTTTGAATATACAATATGAGTTCCTAATCGGTACAGAACGCGATATTATTTTTCAGTGTTCACTTTGTGCTACTGCAACTAATTAGGAAAGTTTTTTAATAGATACCTACCCTTTTCTAGCCAGGTTAGAACTAAGGATTTAGTGAGTTCGTCACTGAAATTCCTATTCCCAATCGAACTCGCCACTCTAAGTTCACTATGTGAGATTAAGACCAACGCCTTAACTCACATGGCTAACCTGAGCTCTTATATAAAAAATTAAATTATACTACGGTCTAGAGTCAGAATTAACTTGATTTATATTAATTGTATACATTGATTTATTTTTCATGTGTGGTAATCGAATTATTAGACCAATCAGCTACTTGACTGTTGCCGCTCTAGCTGTTGCAATGTTTGTTTGATCTTTATCAAACTTGATTTATAAGCGTGTCATGAAAAATATCAAGTTCGAAGGCTAAAATCGAAACAGAGGAGGGGAATTTCGAAAATTTGAAATACCTTCCAACAGTGAGAAAAAAATGGTACTTTTTAATAATGGTTTAAATCATGAAAAAAACATGCCTTACGCCTTTGTATCAGATAAATAAAGATATATAAATATTTTTATTTCGACGTAAGCTGTTTAAAAAAAAAAAAATAAAAAAATATCAAATAAGGATAACGTGTTAATGGGAAAACATTACTTTTAGGAGCATAAACAGCAAAAAATTTGTAAAAAACATGTAGACATGGTCTACAAAATTATAATCGTAAAATAGAACAATAGGGCAAATAAAAGCGCTCACAGCTCTCTTTTTAGTTGTTCAATCGTTAATTCTTATTGATAAATTCATACAGTGCTATGAGTGGTGACTAAAGCTTAATGTTTATTTTTCATTTAGAGTAGAGGGGCTCAGGTTAGCCATGCGAGTTAAAGCGTTGATCTTTATCTCACATGGTAAACCTAGAGTGGCGAGTTCGATTCTTGCCTGGGCAAAGGAAATTATTTAATAACGAAATTCATTAAATAACGTCCTAAAATCCCACCCTGGCTAGAAAAGGGTGGTAACCTGTAGATAACCCGTCCCAGTTAGCCTAAGTTGCAAAAAAAGGACGTTAATAAATAATAATAATAATAATAATTTAGAGTAGAGGGAAAAACGTCCATCACTCAGGGACTGCGTTAACTAAGCAGATTTCCTACGTGCGTCACGCATTTGCATTTATCTCAAAACATAGAACTTCAATGAGAACATTATGAGGCATTTGAGATTCAAATAATGTACGTCATATTATAGTAGCTTATTGTTAATATGAAAGGAGTGGGGGTATGCAGAAGGCGGAAAACTAAAAAAACGCAAATACTAAAACCTCCGTTAATACTAAATATCGAGAATAAATGTATATAACAATATTTATAGTACATTTTACTTAAAATAAGATTGGTCATATAATTTTTTTTTCTTTCCGAAGTATAATAACGGAAATATTTAGAATTTTTGAAATTCTTCCCCTCCTCAGTGGTTCGATTTCAGCTATTAACGAACTCGATATTTAGTTTTCTATGAAACGCTTTTATATCGAGTTTGGTTACGCTCAAATAAGAATTCCCACCCTTAGAGCGGTAACAGATAAGTATGTATATATGTGTATATATATATATAAATATATATTATATATATTATATATCATACTAGATTTCTATATATAATAATATATATGTATATATATATATATATAATATAATATATATTTATATATATGTATATATATATAATATATGTAAAATATATATCATTTAATAGTATATATATATATGTATATATATATATATATATGTATATATATATATGTGTATATATATATATTTAAATATATTTAAAAAATATTTAAAGAAAAAAAAAGATCTTTTATCATTGCCCAGTTGGGCAGATTAGGAGGCTGTCCCTGAATGGAACCCTCCAGATGGAGGGCAGCGTGTTGTGTTTTGTTTGTTTTATATATATATATATATATATATATATATATATATTTATATATATATATATATATATATATAGATTGAATGATAGATCTATCGATATATATATAATGTGGTTTATTGCATAACAGAGAATTGTTTACTGTTGTTTGTTGTTTTGTATATTGTTAGAACAATATTAAAAGCACATTCAATTTGCAATAAGATTGATTCTATACAAGTTTTTGATCAGACGTATAGTAACGGAGATATTTCAAATTGTCGAAAATCCCCCCCCCACCCACTGGTCCGATTTCAGCCTTTAACGAACTTGATCTGTCTTTTTACAGTTTGGTAACGATCAAATAAAAATTGTGAGAATATATATATATATATATATATATATATATATATATATATATATATATACATATATATAATTTTGAACGGACCTCACTATCGTCATCTTGAAGGTAGGATCGATGGACATTTGGGAAAATGTTTCGAAAATCGGGTCATGGGTACGACCTCAGTAGCTGATTTCCCTTAAGGTACACAGTACATTTGAAAGAACTATAGCCCTATTCCACGTCGCATAGCCCAATGTGGTTTGTTATTTGACATCTCGATCTCACTTTATTCTCTATTATTACAAGGTCAAGGTAGCGAATACGCGCAGAAAAACAAGAAACCAGATCGTTAAAGGGAAAGTGTCTATAATGTTTCATTGTTACTTACGATACAAGTATATAAGGCACAGAAATTTCTGGCACAGAGCAGAGTTCGTTGTATTTCTTGGAGGGCACACTACTAGTTGACATGAAGTCCGTTCTTATTTTAGTATTTCTCGTGAGCATGGTTGTAAGCAGGCCTCAGGACGATCCTGGATTCGCCAGAGTCGAAGTAAGGGACGCCGATGGACAATACTCGTATCAGTAAGTGAACTAGAGCTATGACTAAATCATGAAGTTAACAACTGTTCGGGACTTTTATTTACATGATATTATTAACAGTATGTTTTCTATTCTAGAAGCATAGACAACCTAAGGTCCTTGGGGCATGTTACTTTGCAGTAATTTAAAATTAATAGAGTGAAACAAATATACAAAAGATGGGGTGTTTACACCTTGAAAAAAAGTCATAAAAAAACCCTCTTCTCATAAAAAAATAACAAAAGGAATTCCTTTGAATAACGAAAACAAATATTCTTCATTCATTTTAGGTCCCTTAAAGAGTTGTAGATTGATTTTTACATATTTCTATTGAAAAAATCATATTTAACTCAATGTCATAATTTTGAGTTGCTGAATGAGATCATGTGCGTATTTACTGCATATTTTTGTTGTTATTAATTGGCCTCTCACATCTGATAAATAATTTTAAGTTAAATCTTTTCCAGAAGTAAAAATATTAAAATCAAATAAAGAAAATACCTAGGAAAATAACAATTTAATTATTTACTATAATGACATGCTTACTATTAATTTTAATTCCTCCGCTTTTCAATAGCTATTAATTAAAAAATAGATTGGATTCCCGAAGAAAATCTGATATATTCAGAGTAAAGGGAATATTGAGTGAGACTTTCTTAAGGTCAAATTGTATGTATGATTTGTATGTTATATACTTTGTGTTGTTCATAAAGAAAACAAAAGTCCCTCTAAGCTTGGATAGTGTAAATGGGAAAAATTGGGGGGGGGGGGATGTATAAGGAATTAAATATACACTAGTTACATGCTGATTTGATTAATAATCCATGAAATTATTATAGCAACTTTAATTATATTATTAGTTTAAATAATAAATGAACGTAGGAAAGTTGAAAATATAAATAACTCGGTTAATACTCCACTTAGTGAATATGTGTAGGAGTGTGAGTTTGTTTACTGAAGCCCGGAAACTAAAAAGTGAAAATATCTTGGCTTAATCGAGATAGCAAAAAATTACACATACCAACATTAATAGAACACTTAATTTTCAATAGGATTTGTTCTATACTCTTTTTCAATTCGACCTGTAATAACGGAGTTATCTCGAATTTTCGAGATTCCCCGCTCTGAAACCCAATTTTTTTGTGACCGTTACCAAACTCGATATTTAAACGTTTTATGTGAAAGTAAAGACCAATAACTTTAAAAAAGGTTACATTGCCTAAAAAACAATTACACAATCCCATCAATATATATATATATATATATATATATATATATATATATATATATATAGTTACTTTGGATCGTGGTATTATCAGTGATAACAATATTGTGGGCAGAGCGGAATATGCCGATTTTATTACGTACGAGATGGTTCCAAAACTGTGGGTGTTTGTTGCATGCGTTTGGCAATATACCAATGGTTTGTGGTAGGGCCGTGGTCGGGGGATCATAACATACCAAACCACCAATTAGGCAAACTATTAATCTTATATATTCCCTCTGCAAACGCTCCACCACACCAAACACTCACTGTTCGCTAGCTTCAATAAGAGTTAAACGTTATGAAATTTAACGGAATTTAACATTTGAGGTCGTTCTCATGGCTCGACTTAAAAAAAAAAAGTCCGTCACGCAGGGGCTGCGTAAACTAAGCAGATTTCCCTCGTGATGTTTAACAATAGAGAAATCTAACGTACTGGTAACGCTGGTAAGAGCGTTCACCTGGAGATAATAAAACTCGTATATATAATCAAGTTCTTCAGTTCGAGCTAACTTGACTACAATTGTTATGAATATTATATTTAGCTTATAACAGATGGCAGTGCCTACTGTAATAGCTATTTGTCTCGATTAAATAAGTTAGGAACGTAATGAGATAGTCAGACATAAAATATTTATCTTTGTCTTTATCGTTACTTAAAATATCTCAGCTTTTAGTAAAATCTCCCGGTCCCTGCTCTATGAAAATATATTTCACTACATGGCATTGTCTGGACAGGACCTTACCTTCAGTTCTTTGAACACAACGTATAAAAAGTAAAGTAATTAAACCAATTTGTCAAACTACAATACTTAAATAATATGTATAAAAAGTTACATTTAAAATATATCCTCCAAAAAAAATATTACAGTACAGTAGTGTCAGAATAGTAAAAATTCCGTCACGCAGGGGCTGCGTAAACTAAACAGATTTCCCTCGTGATGTTTAACAATGTATAAATCTAACGTACTGGTAACACAATAGCACCGTCAACATCAAGTGAATAAATACAAACGATAATAAGATACCTCCAGACGGGAAACACCTCTAACGTAAAAAAAAACAGGTGTGCTAACTTCTCACAGTAAAGAAAAACAATTACTGAAATATATCAGAATACGCCATTAATTTTATTGATAACTATTTACTATATCTAGTACTGTAATTTATGATGGATCAGAATTATTTTTATCTCAATCAATCAAATTTTAGTATTAGGAAGGATTACATATTTGCATATATCTCGTATAATAAAGGTCTATTGAAAACAATTAATGGTATTTAAGTTTCGAACATTGAGGTTTATTACATAACAGAGTATTTTTTATGTAACATGAGTAGAAGAAAATGCAAATATCTCGGTTAATATTCAAGATACAGAATAAAAGTATATAACGTTATTTATAGTAAATTTCATTTGCAATAAGATTGCTTCTACATAATTTTTCGATCTGACGTATAGTAACGGAGATATTTCGAATTTTCAAAAATCCTCCCCTCTAAACCCCCCCTCCCACTAGTCCGATTTCAGCCATTGACGAACTTGATCTTTATTTTTGCATAAAGCGTTTAAATATCGAATTTGGTAACGATCAAACGAAAATTGCGACCGCTAGAGCGTTAACAGACAAATATATATATATAATTTTGAACGGACCTCATTTTCGTCATATCCTGGGTAGGATCGATGGACATTTGAAGAAATTTTTCGAAACTCGCGTCATGAGTACGACCTCAATAGCTGATTTCCCTTATGGGAAATCTGCTAAAAACGGACTAGGAGGAGAGGGGGTTTAGCAAATGGGGATGGGATCGAAAATTCGAAGTACCTCATTTTTGTAAGGATTGGATCAAAAAGTTCTGTGTAACCAATTTCTTTTGGAATTTTTTTCAAATGATGTTTTACACACTTTTTCCCTACCTGAATAGTTGCCCGAGATATATGGATTTGCGGCCTTCAATGAACCTCCACTTCTTGTCACCGCTCATTAACAATAAACCAGTATATCGTGTAAACGGTTCCAAGCTTACATACCAAATATTGTTTTCAACGGGTCTTTACTATGTGAAATATATGTCGATAACGTTATCAATTATGGTTGATCGAAATGTTTATTTTATCTTTACCATACACGATATCATATACGCACGGCTAAAATCGTTATAGAAATAATTGAGTTTAATTACTGATTCTCTTCAATTGTTGTTTTATTTGAACAATTTGTTTTCTGAATAATATTAGCGAGTTATAAGCACATGCTCGTTTAAAAAAAAACCGGTAATATTCCTACTTTTATCAATTTTATTAAATATTTTAATAATGAAAAATATTTTCTCAACTCGCAGGTACAAGACTGGAAGTGGAACGGTGGTCCAAGAGCAAGGAGCACTAAAAAGATCGAGTGATGGCAAATCGAATATCGTTGTATCGAAAGGATTGTACAAGTACACATCGCCTGAAGGACAACAGGTGTCAGTAGAGTACACAGCTGACGAAAGGGGTTTCGTACCTAGCGGAAACGCAATTCCGAAAGAACCGGAAACTGTAGCAGTAGAAAGTGCCAAGTAAATTGTAAAAACCTGAATTAAATTTTGTAATTTAAATTTTTTATTTTTTTTATTTTTCCTCTATAATAAATTTTATTTTAGAACAACAATAAATAAATAAAGCTCAAACAAGAACAGAAGCAACTAATTATAACCCTCCAGAACTCGCGCCGTGAGTAAAATACTCACACCCTGATGAAGAAAGTTATATCTATAATTATACGTATTTGGTGATAGTGCTACTCTCTCTAGCTACACCTTGTAGCCTTCTCTTACCACCCTCGTTGACTCCCAATCATTAGTATATGCTGAATGTCGCCAGGACAAAATTAATCAGCCAAAGTAAATTAAGTGAGTGTTTTTCTCAGGGAGCGAGTTCTGGTGGAACGTTTTCTTTTTTTTTAACCCTCCGTCGGGCGCATGATCTCTCAGATACACAGTTTCTAAAAAAATATTTGCCACACCTCCTAGCATAGAGTGGTGTTGTAGTGCTTCGAGTTATGTGGTTTAGAGAACTCCCCCTCAAGGTATGTTGAGTCACTGTGTTCAACGGAGTCGTGAGTTTCACCTGTCATTAAATTTTATCTCCTACATACCACCCGCCCGATCTCGTAGGTTTTTTTGAAATCTGTATTTCATAAATATGTACATCAATTAAGTTTCTCTTTATTAAATGGAATCATATAAACCTATTATTCTATTATTTTGCTCAAACATGAGCTTTCAAAAGAACTTTTACAAGGATATGTTGCACGACGCAGTGACAATAGTAGACGTTTACCAACCGAACTAAGGACAAAACTTTAAGACTACAGAGACTCATAAGACCATACATTGAACTCAAGTACAGAACAGCATAAAAAAAGGCCCTCCGCTACAACTAACAAAAGAAAATTATGTCAACCTAGCAAAACTGAAAATAAATGTAGGTGTACTAATTACTGTTGTAAGATTTGCTAAAACAAATTTTGTTAACAACATAGTTCCATGCGTTCTCCTAATTGTAATGCAGCTCTGCAAAAGAAATAACAATTAAACTGGCATTTTTAAAATTGTTTGATGAATTTCATTAAGTCTTATCTAAAAGTGATTTCGTGCTACTTATTTTTGATTGAAGTTATATTTAGATAATTTTTTTTTATATTGTTCACAAACTGAAATGAAATATGTATAATTAAGGCATGTGCATTTAAACAATTCCTTTTCATATTTGTGTTTTTTAATTATATTTTAAAAATTATCGTCCACCGTTTCTTTATATTATAATACTTGTCAATTTTAAAAATTATTTACTTCTTTCAAACAAATACTTCCTCTTTTATGGTTTCTAATCACACACTGAAAATTTTAGTGCAAAATATATATTAAAAAACTGTATTTCCGTAAAAACGGTTGAGGATGATCTGTGAGATACACGCGCCCGATGGCGGAATATTCTTGACGCGCCTGACCGAGGGTTAATACGAGAGTTGTTCTCATCAAGCGAGTGCTTTGGTGATTACCGAAATCTGTTTTTTGGCTCTGGAACTAATCAAACCTCACCTCATCAACCGTTCACAACTGACCACCATGGCCTTATTAGAAAGAAACAAAATGAAGAGGATTGCTGGTGTAGAAGAGGAAAATCCCACTTGTTCTAATTCTAGTACTCCGTCGCAGTTTTGAGCCTATTGTCCGAGAGGAAAAAACAAAAAGTCAAAAAAGAGTTGCCGAACATGTAGAAAAACAGTTTGCAATGAACATTCCATTGTATGTCATTCTTGTGGGGAACAAAATTTTAATTAGTTAGGTAGCTTTTTAAGTTTTTTGACATAATGTTTCTTCAAAACAGAATACCTGTACGATAAATTTTGAATTATATTAATATTTTATATTAGTATCTGATGTTAATAATAAATATACTTTTTTTTGTTGAAAATGCTTTATTTATCAACTTTTTTTGAGAGAAATGGTGGAAGTGGTGTGAGAAAAATTCTCACGCGCGAGTTCTCAGGCCACTCATTTTGACGCGAGTTCTGGAGGGTTAAGTATTATTATATCTTTTAGTAATCCATATAGGAGATATTTATGATATTGTTCAACAGAAAGCTCCTAATTATATACCCCGAAAAAACAAATTTTAATTAATAAACACGGAGGACCTCCCAGGGATGATGGGTACCTTATGTTGTGAATGGAAAATGAAGCATTTAAATTTAATACCTAAATATAGTAATAAATAATAAATTTAAATTATTAAATAAAACTACATAATCAATCAAATCTAAATAATAAATGAATTTTCTTTATATTTAATATTTCACACTTGTTGTTTAATATTGAATATTTTACACTTCTCTTCAGTTTTCTTTTACAATAAATATTTTAAAAGCAATAATACACTTCGAAGGGAATGTTTCATTATTAAGTGTAGTGATATTCCAACATATTTTTATAGCTCATTACTGGGTCTACTTTTACACTTTACAAGTTATTTACAATTTTTTTTTTAATTACTCTAAATTCTTGAGACGATGCTCATCCGAATTTTAGGGTACCAAAAGTAAATCATCAAGGTAAATTTTAAGTTTCAGTTAATGGTTGAGCCAGATCACCAATAACCTTTAATTATTACATTTTAAACCTTTATTTAGTATCTGATATTTGTGCGTCGTTCGAATGTAAGGTTCTAAATACAAACGTCAAATTTTTTAATGAATTGCGTGTTATCATTTTTACTATTCTGACACTACTGTACTGTAATATTGTTTTTGGAGGATATATTTTAAATTTAACTTTTTATACATATTATTTAAGTATTGTAGTTTGACAAATTGGTTTAATTACTTTACTTTTTATACGTTGTGTTCAAAGAACTGAAGGTAGGGTCCTGTCCAGACAGTGCCATGTAGTGAAATATATTTTCATGGAGCAGGGACAGGGAAATTTTACTAAAAGCTGAGATATTTTAAGTAACGATAAAGACAAAGATAAATATTTTATGTCTGACGATCTCATTATGTTCCTAAGTTATTTAATTGAGACAAATAGATATTACAGTAGGCACTGCCATTCGTTATGAGCTAAATATAATATTCATAACAATTGTAGTCAAGTTAGCTCAAACTGAAGAACTTGATTTTATCTACGAATTTTATTATCTCCAGGTGAACGCTCTTATCGATATTTTCTAGCCAGGTTGCGACTTGTTACTTTCTTTCGAAGAGGTATTCCATAAATAAATTCATATTGTGAGTTCTATGTGTGCACAGACAATTGTAACTTCAGTTGTGACGGACTATCTAAAGAAACTCCTTGCTAGAAAATGAAATAATGTGAAATGTATTTATTTCCATTAAATTTTAACACAATAGGATGCGTCAAATCTTTCCATTTTTCTATAAAAAATTAATTTCTTAAATAATCTCAATAACACTTAATAAATATATAACATACATTTTAAATTTAATTGACATGCCTTGTTATTATTTTTAAATAGATTATTTATTTTTTTATTTGGCGCTTCGCAGCTGTGGCGATGTTCCTCGGGAAAAAAACTTTATAAAATTCAAAAAAAAAAAAAAACAAAAAAAAAACGAAACGAAACAAAATTAATTTAAACGAAACATAAAACAACTTAAAAGAAATGTAAAATGAAATATAGAATAGTAACAAAAACAGAAATGGAACACAAAAACAGGAATGGAACAGAAAACAGAAACAGACAACCAGACCTTAAACGACAAACAGGACTGGAATGGCTCACAATACCAAATGGGAAACAAACACACAGAAATGGAAATCAAAAACAAAAACCAAGAAATGAAACACAAAAGCCAAACGGAAAAACAAAACACAGAAATAGAAAACAAAAACCAGAAATGGAACATGAAAACAGAAATGGAACACAAAAACAAAGACAGAAATGGAACATAAAAACAAAATACAGAAATGGAACACAAAACCAAAATGGGAAACAAAAACAGAAATGAAACACAAAAATAGAAATAAAACAAAAACAGAAATAGAACACAAAACCAAAATGGCTAATAAAAACGGAAATGGAATACAAAATAGAAATAGAACAAAAACAGAAATGGAACACAAAACCAAAATGGGAAATAAAAACAGAAATGGAATACAAAATAGAAATAGAACAAAAACAGAAATGGAACACAAAACCATAATGGGAAATAAAAACGGAAAAGGGAACACAAAAATAGAAATAGAACAAAAATAGACATGGAACACAAAACCAAAATGTGAAATAAAAACGGAAAGGGAACACAAAATAGAAATAGAACAAAAACAGAAATGGAACACAAAATCAAAATGGGAAATAAAAACAGAAATGGAACACAAAAATAGAAATAGAAGAAAAACAGAAATGGAACACAAAACAAAATACTGAGAAAACACAAAATAGAAAACAAAAAATGGAACAAATAAAATCGAAATGGAAAATAGTGAAATTGAAACAAATTGGACAAACAATCCAAAATGAATATTGAAAAAATAGTAAAATCGAACACAAAAAATGACAAAACAAAAATAGAATCCGAAAAGAATTTAAAAAATAAACTTGATAATATTGGATAATAGGAAATAAAAAAAAAATATTAAACAAAATATAATAAAATATATAAATTGTTGAATAAAATGAAAAGAAAATGATAAACAGGATAGATTAAAGGAGACATACTTTAAAAATGGTGAGAAACATGTTCCTTCTTAAAGAGCCATGTACGAGATGACAAATTTGTTTTTGATTGGTTTTTGTGTAAATATTTTCTAGTTTTATTTAATAATTGAACATTTTGGCATTTAATATTCATTTTTTGTATAAAACCATCCTTCAGATATGACGTACTTTAAATTATTTTTAATCAAAAAGAAATTTGTAATAGAATTATCACAATCGGAGAGTATGATACAGAGTCTTACTTCTTAAAAATAGCCTAATATTAATCCGGGGCTCAAGTTAGCCTTGTGAATTAAAGCTTTGGCCTATGGCTAACCTAGAGGGGCAAGTTCAATTCCCGCAAAGTTGCATAAAGTGGACGTTAATAAATAATATTAACCCTTCAACTAGCAACAGCTTCATAAAGAAGGCGTTAATAAAAAATGTACGAATTACATTTTTTTCATTGAACATCTGTTCAATTATAAATATATTTCGAAGAAAAAAACGCAATAAATTAACAATTCCCGAGTGGACCAGTTGATTTTTATTTATTTGGAGCTTCGCAACTGTGGCGACGTAGCTCAGAAAAAAACACAGTATAAAATTAAAAAACGAAACCAAATTTATTTAAACAAAAATAAAGCAACTTAACAGAAAAACAAAAATGAAACATAAAACAGAGATGGAAACCAAAAACGTAAATGGAACACAAGACTGTTGAGAATATTTTTTTTCCAAATTCAAAGCATTTCAAAAATGATAATTTATGTTATTTAATGTATTTCTAACATAATTGATTGAATCTATATATTTAATATTGTTTTTACAAACTTAAGAGTCAGTTAAAAACGTTTAATCTGTAAGTTAGGGAAGCAAAATCAATTGGAGAGCTGAGTATCTGTTCAAGTGGGGAGGGGGCGGGGGTTAACTAAATGAATTTTCTTTAATTAAAGCCATTCTAGCATGACTGAAACAATCGGAGAAGGTTAGAGACAGTAGAAACTGAGAGGGAAAACAACTAATTTCCCGTTAAT
Organism: Riptortus pedestris; assembly: GCA_019009955.1. Classification (NCBI taxonomy): domain Eukaryota; kingdom Metazoa; phylum Arthropoda; class Insecta; order Hemiptera; family Alydidae; genus Riptortus; species Riptortus pedestris. Next base: position 120,563,733 of record CM032231.1, read on the forward strand.
CCTTGTCAGTTAAAAGCTACTTACGGCCAGCTCATTAGGGAGGGCTGTTTATCATTCCTTGAGTGGAAGACTGGTTATTACAAAATGGAGGAACAACCCCTAAGCTCTGTCCTATTAAATGTTACTATTATTAGCCCAGGTATGTCGACGGCTGGTGACTCTTTCCCCAATCAGTCTCCGTTTCAACATCAATCATGTCAATTATTATTGGACTGTCGAAAATGACTGCAGTGGATGTGGATGTGTTTTATAAATAAGGATCAATAAGAAGGCAAAGTCCTCTACTGTTTTTAACATAATGCAGAGTGCACATTCGGAGTCAACGCTCCATCCTCAGTGCATGCTGATAAATGCTAAAGCTGCGTTGTCTGGACCTCACGACTGCCGGGCGACCCCTGTAGGTCACTACTTTAAAAAACAGTAGAGGACTTGGCCTTCTTATTGATCCTTATCAATTGGTTCGCTACCGTCCAGCATATTCCAGAGATATATTTATAAATAGTAACGACACACTGAATGTATTACAATCTCTCATAATAAGTATCGACGCTCGCATACAAAAACGACTCTCCATCACAAAAGATACAAAAACTCGGATGTACGCACCACTTGACGTCCTTAAACTTCTAATACGTTAAAATTAACAATGTTTACTTCATACTGCGTGTGAAAGTGGTAGTTTCTCATATGGTTACTAGGCCCGAAAGAAATCCATTACTGTACTAGTCACTGTAAAGAAAGTCCGTCACGCAGGGGCAGCGTAAACTAAGCAGATTTCCCACGTGAAGTTTTACAATAGAGAAATCTGCCTAATAGCAGCTGTAGTAGTAAGAAACCTCTTAACCTATTTCACGAGGGACGACTAGTTACGAAAACGGCCGCCAGAGCTCACGGCGGAAAGTCCGAACATAGCCACTGCTGCCGAGCACATGCAGAATACAAATGCAAAATATCTCAGTTAATATTCAAGATAGAGAGAATAAATTTATATAACAATATTTATAGTAAATTAATTTGCAATAAGATTGATTCTGTAAAATTTTTTCGATCCGATGTATAGTAACGGAGATATTTCGAATTTTCGAAAATCCTCCCCCTCTAAAAACCCCCCCCTCCCCACTGGTCCGATTTCAGCCATTAACGAACTTGATCTTTTTTTTTTTACATAAAACTACTAAATAATCGAGTTTGGTAACGATTAAACAATAATTGGCTACCACTAGAGCGGTAACAGACAAATATAAATATATATATATATATATACAGTTTTGAACGGACCTCATTTTCGTCATCTGGGCAGGATCGATGGAAAATTTTCGAAAATCGCTCATGAGTACAACCTCAGTAGTTGATTTCCCTAAAGGGGAAATCTTGCTAAAAACATATAGCAATGAAACTATTTTAATGAAAATATTTGAGGTTAGGATTTCTTAATTTGGTATTTTATGACCGAAATGAGTGATGTTGGGTGTATTCCCCAAGATATTATTGATGAAGCAAATGAAGCTGTAGACCAACTTCTTCCTCGAAAATCTTGCGGGAGATATGAAGGTGAATATTTTAAAATTTAATGGAATGGATGAAGACCAAAAATGTACAACTCATTGGGAGTACCAACAATTCTTTAAGTAACGACGATACATTTTGCACGGTTGATGATCTATTTCAAGACTCTCCAGGGTATCAGGGATAATGAAAAAGATACATGCTGCAAACAGTGACCTTATATTACCACCAAAAGCATTTGATATTAGTAATAATAGCAATTGTACGATAAATATAAATATAAATATGTAGACTTTTTTATAAATTGAACTTAGTTCTAAACCATATGTTTTCCATCGGTGTATAACCTAATTTTTTTTAATAATTGATTATTCCATAATAATAATAATAGAAAAATATATTTATTTAAGTTTGTTTCAGTATAAAGTAAAATTATGTACTGCACACGTCCAGAAAGTGACTCTACAGTACTCGGTCTAATTATCTAGCTCAGCTTCGCCTCGCTCGTCAAACTCAACCTCGTACAGTAAAGAGCCTCTTTCTAGACTAATGAGGTAAATAACTATAGGTTGCCTTTCATTTCGAAATTATTTTTCTTTGAAAGTTATATTACGATATCTCCCGTTCTAAATGATTTAGATAAAAAATTCCTTTAAAGTTCTGTCTTTTCATGGTAATCAACCAATGTCCTATACAACTTGTTTGGTACTGGACGTAGTGCGTAGAGACAACTCCTTGGCAATTTCAAAATCGAAAATTAAAAAAATATATCCTGTACTTCGTACATGAAAGTAAAAATGTGTATTGTCCTTACGTAAAAAATTGTAGTAGATAAATTAAACACTATTATTATTTATTTGTTTTAATCATGAGTTAAATGTCTACTAAGTTATTAAAAAAAATAAGATATAGTGAAATAAAATAGAGGAAGCAAATATTAAATTAAAGCTATGTAAATCCTGGAATGATAAGAACATGGAATGGAGAGGTCCAAGGCACGAGTTTGAAAATTTATTTAATACTCTTGTTCACAAAAACACAAACACACACACATGAATTAGTAAGTAATTGGAACGATATAAATAAAAAACATACAGGGATGAATAAGTAGAATTAGTGTAATTATAAAGTTTCTTGTAAATGTTGTTTGCCAGTGATTGAGTAAGTGCACGAAATCTGACGTAACACACAAAGCAATAATGAAGTGATGGCGATACAGATGCGATTAGAATTATGTCTGTCAAAGTTTCATCGGCCTGAGCCAACTGTGCAGATTCTCCATGTGCTAGTATCAATGAAAACAAAATTCGTATTTTTGCTTAAAATAATATTTTTTATAATATAACAGCTTATTGTTAATATGACCGTGACTAGGAGTGGGGGGTTTTACTCTAGGCCAAAAAATTATAAAATGCAAATATCTCGGTTAATCATCGAGATAGTGAAAATTCGTACCTAACAACATTTATAGAACATTACATTTGTAATAAGATTGGTTCTATACAATGTTTCTATCTGACGCATAGTAACAGGGATATTAAGAGTTTTCGAAATTCCTTACCCCTTGAGCCCTCCTCTCACAGATCGGATTTCAGCCATTAACGAACTTGATTTTTTTTTTTTTTACATATCGAGCTTTAGGCTGAAAACTGCCTGCCTAAACAGTCCGTCACAGAGGGCCTACGTAAACTAAGCAGACTTTCCTCGTGCTGGAATGACACACTACTGATCTCATTGAGATGGTAGCCCATATAGACTTTTTTTCTAAAGAAATGTTCAAAAGAAAGGGGAAGGGGTATTTGAACGCTGAAAACAGGAAAGTACGAGTACCTCCCTTAAATGTTCGAGATACGAAGAAAATGTATAGAACAAGAAATTGAAGAGCTTCAACTTTCTAAACAGGTTGGTTCCATAACATTTTTAATAATAACGGAAATGTATGAAAATATCGAAATTCCTCTCCAAACACCCCCGATTTCATCCTCTCTCTCTCTCTCTCTCTCTATATATATATATATATATATATATATTAAATATATATATATATATACGTATAGAACGGGAACCTATTTTCGTCGTCTCCTGGGTAGGATCGATGGAGATTTTGAAGAAAGATTTCGAAAATCGCGTGATGAGTACTACCTCAATAGCTAACCATTCTTTACTGGATGAACATTAATTCTTTCCTTATTGGCTCTGATAATTTTTAGTTCACAACTGTGTGATCAGATGGTTAATGAATTCAATAAATATTGCCGGATAAACATGTAATTACATTCAGCATTAAATACGATGTAATTCCTACTGGGCACGCGAAGAAGAGAAAATCATATAATAAATACTAGAGCTACTATTTAATTAATAATAATGGTTTAAAAACTACTTGCCCTGTTAAAAGGGGGGGGGGCAGTTTGTCATTCTTAAGAGGGTAAGAGTTAGTTATTACAAAGGGAAGGAAGAGTAAGTATTGACTATTAGCAGTGGTTGGGAGGGAAAAGAAAGGGGAAGGAGGGCCCCTCCCATTTCCTTATTTCATTGGATTCCATTCGTCAAGCTGTCAGCAAGTCCTGGTCTCGAAGCTGATCTCTGTGCTCCGGATCTTGTCTGTGGGGGGTAGGAAAGGCTTCATCTTCATATCGATTTGCTTCGTTTCCCGCCCCGTGTCAACTCAGCCCCACGAAGTCTTCCTACGGTCAACCCCTTACACTTCGCCGTCTACGCCTCGCGATGAATAAGAACTATAGTTCCTCCTTTTGTGGAGTCCTTTTCAGCAGAATTCTCTTAAGGGAAATCGGCTATTGATGTTGTTCTCACTACGAGATTTTATCAAAAAAGTTCGTCACGCAGAGGCTGCGTAAACTAAGCAGATTTCCCTCGTGACATTTAGTAATAAATAAATCTACATATTGGTAACACAACCGTGAATATTAAGTGAATAAATACAAACGGAAATAAGAACCGTTTCAGTAAATTTCAATAACTTCCCAACAGGAAGCGTTTGAAATGTAAACAAACTGATCCGCCATCCTCGGACCGGAAAGAAAACAAATTACTGAAATATATCAGAATATAAAATATTAATTTTATTGACAACTATTTACTATATCTAGTACTGTAATTAATAATGAGTCAAAATAATTCTTATCTCAATCAATCAAATTTTAGTAATCCGAGACCTTTAGACGTTGGGGGGGGGGGAGGTTCACCAGGACATATTTGCATGTAGCTCGTCTAATAAAGGTCTCTGGAATACAATATTTGATATTTATGTTTCTAATAATGTGGTTTATTATATAATAGAGTATTGTTTATGTAACATGTGTAGACGTGGGGGTTTGCAAAAGGCTGAAAAACTGAAAAATGCAAATATCTCGGTTATCATTCAAGATAGAGAATAAACGCTTAGACGACAATTATAGTACATGTAATTTGCAATAAGATTGGTTCTATATATTTTTCGATCAGACGTATAGTAATCGAGATATTTCGAATTTTTTTAAATCCTCCCCTCTTAATCCCCCTCACCCCCATTCCGATTTCAGCCACATATATATTTTAAATAATTTTGAACGGACCTCATTTTCGTCATCTCCTAGGTATGATCCATGGACATTTGAAGACATTTTTTCGAAAATCGCGTCATGAGTACGACCTCAATAGCTGCTTTCCCCCTTAAGGGAAATATGCTAATATTTTCATATGTCACACAAAAGTTATTTCCCCGAGATGCAGGAACGGTAGAGGAAACCAATTGATCAGAATCAAGTCAAAGTCCTTCATGCAGGGGCTGCGTAAACGTAAGCTGATTTCCCTCTTGAAGTTTAACAATAGATAAATCTACATACTGGTATCACAACACAACCGTGAATATTAAGTAAATAAATACCAGCGGTAATAAGAAATCTTTCCCCTCAAAACGGGAAACGTCTTAAATGTCAACAAACAGGTCTGCTAACCTCTCACCGGAAAGAGCACAAGACCTGAAATATATCCAAATATAATACATTAATTTTCTTGAAAATTATTTACTACATCAACTACTATTTATTTATAATGAATAAGAATAATCTGTATATCAATCAATAAAATTATAGTAGTCCCAGAACTTAAGACGCGGAGGGTTGTGGGGGGGGGGGGGGGGGAGCACCAGAAGAATATATTAGTAATATCTCGTAAAAATAAACCCCCGCCCTCTCCCCTTGGTCCGATGTCAGCCGTTAACGAACTTGATCTTTTTTTTACATAAAAGGACTAAATATCGAGTTTGGTAACGATTAAAAAATAATTGCGACCGCTAGAAGCGGAAAAAGACAAAGATATAGAGATAGATAGGCGTTTTAATACATATATTCGTCATCTCCTGGGTGGGATCGATGGACATTTGAAGAAAAATTTCGAAAATCACGTCAAGAGTACGACCTCAATAGCTGATTTCCCTTAAGGAAAATCTGCTAAAAGAATTTTCAGAATATAGGTTTGCAAAAATGATACCGTTCCCCCACTTCTAATTTAGAATGCCCCTGATTAAATGTTGATGAGTTCCTCAGCGTTCGTCCTCATTAAGCATGTCCCATTAAAATTTATAAATTGAGAATTTAGTAGAATATTTTCAATATAAGAGCCTTCTTTCCTCAGAGGAAGTGAATCACCTGCGATATTATAAATTATTTAATTGCAATATAGAACAGCCTCGAGGAGGGTGACCAAATCATTGAATATTTTATTTATTTATCATCTGGAGCTCCGCAACTATGGCGACTTGCTCTTCTTAAACGTGGGGGGGGGGAAAACAAAACAAAAACATGTAAACAAAATAATAAAACATAGAAATAAAACATAGAACACGAAATAACAACAGAACATAGAATAATAACAAATAATAACAGAACATGGAACACAAAATAATATAAAGAACAAAACTAAAGGAACAGAACACAAAAAAGTCCGTCACGCAGGGGCTGCGTAAACTAAGCAGATTTCCCCTGTGAAGTTTTACAATAGAGAAATCTGCATACTGGTAACACAATACCACCGTGATTAGATAATGAGAAATCTTGCAGTTAATTAAAATAAATACCCAAGACTGAAACGGCTTCTGAATTGTAAGAATAATTTATATTTTAATAAACTCAAATTTTAGTAGTCCAAGAACTAAAGAAGGGGGGGGGGGGGCGGATGAACAAAACGTATTTGCATAATCTCACAAAGTAAGGAAGGTAAGGTAAGGTTAAAAACGCCCGGTTAGAAGAAGCTTCCGCCTGAGCCCGAGAAATGACGAAGATGGCCGACATAATCCGAACTATACCCCACACAGACTTCATAAAAATGCAAATATCTCGGTTAATATTCAATATAGAGAATAATTGCATATAACAAGATTTATAGTAAATGTAATTTTCAATAATAATTGTTTCTGTACAATTTTTCGATCCGATGCATAGTAATGGAGATATTTTGAATTTTTCGAAAATCCCCCCTCTAAACCCCCCCTCCCTCTTTGTCCGATTTCAGCCATTCACGAACTTGATCTGTCTTTTTACATAAAACGGTTAAATATCGAGTTTCGTAAACGATCAACAAAAATTGCGACCACGAGCGTTGAACAGACAAATATATATATATATATATATATATATATATATATATATATATATATATATATATATATATAATTTTGAATGGACCTCATTTTCCTGTGTAGGATCGATGGACATTCGAAGAAAATCTTCGAAAATCGCATCATGAGTACAACCTCAATAGTTGATTTCCCTGAGGGGAAATCTGCTAAAAAAAAACAAGAAACACGAACATTACATAGAACTAAAAACAGGTGGGAAATAAATAGGTAAAAAGTAAACTTGGTGACTTTGAAACAGAAACTATTCATAAAAAAAGCATCATTCAAATTTAAATATGTCTTAAACACACACACATTAAACAAATGTAAAATATGGAATTAAATATTCTGAAACTGCCCAATTGTTTTTAAATATGTCAGAATTGTGTTAATATGTGGGCTACCCTCAGTCAGTAGTTCGTTCAAGTTATGTGGAATGTTTAAGTAAGCTCGTAATCTGCATTCTGTTAGTAAGTGTTTTATAGTTAGTCCAGTGTTGCAATGAGTACACGTAGGCTTGTCTTTTCTGTTCATTATGTAAGAATGTGTCAGGTATGTATGTCCAATACGTAGCCTGAAAAAAAAAGAAGAAAAAAATCATTGAATAGACCAAAGGCAGAGATTAAATATTATTTTCAATTTAAAAGGTTGATAGAAATCATTCCTAACATTTCTCTCTCAAATAAAAAATAATTAATTATTTCTGTCGTAACATATACGGAATAAAATTACATTTCTATACTTTAAATTAAACCTGCGAAGGAATCCAGTTTTGAAAATAATTAAAATGACCACAGAATTAAATCATTTGGCGACATATGAATTAACGTGGCCATGTCCCTATTTATTTGCTTTTAATTACAGTGTGAACTTCAGTCACTGTCATGTTATTAATAATTAATCCTAACATAATATTTAGAAACCCAGTAATTCTTTTCAACAATTAGTCAAATGGGACAAAAGTCGAATCAGCGAAAAATAAATCAAAACAGACGTAATATTTGGATTTATATTTTAAAGCAATTATTAATAATTATTGAAGTCCAATTTGTGCTACTATGTGTAATTGGGAAGGGTTATTTTCGGGTTACAACCCTTTCCTAGACAGAGTGGAATTATGGATTTTATTTAATGAGTCCATCACTAAATTAATTCCCAAGTGAGAATCGAACTCACGACTCTAGGTTTATCAAGTCAGTTTAAAACCAATGCCTTAACTCACATGGCTAACCTGAGTCCCCTAAGACATTTGTATATTTCATATCTAGAAAGTATATGTATTAAAACCAGCACTAGCATTACACTGATAATTCTTAAGTAATGAGTTTATATAAAAAGTAGATGAAATGGCGGATTTGGGAGCTCGTAGTGCACGAGATGATGGAACTACAGTAACCTTCATCTCCCCAGACGATTGGAAACGAGTTTCAAAAGCTCATATATCGAAGGTGGAAGCCAGACTGCGACAAATCAAAGAAATTACTGAGTGTTCGAATACAGCAAGAAGAAAAGTCCGTCACGCAGGGGCTGCGTAAACTAAGCAGATTTCCCACGGGAAGTTTTACTATAGAGAAATCTGCATATTGGCAACACAACACCACCGTGCGTAAATACAAACGGTAAAGAGAAATCTTTCAGTTAATTTTAATAAATTCCCAACTAAAACGGCTTCTGAATTGTAAGAATAATTTATATTTTAATAACTAAAATTTTAGTAGTCCAATAACTAAAGAAGGGGTGAAGGCGATGTACGGTTAGAAGAAGCTTCCACCTGAGCCGAACATTTACGGAAACGGCCGAACTAATCCGAACAATACCCGACCACATGTCCCACAGACTTCATAAAAATGCAAATATCTCGGTCAATATTAAAGATAGAGAATAAATGTATATAACAATATTTATAGGAACTTTAATTTGCAATAAGATTAGTTCTATACAATTTTTCGATTCAATACATAATAACGGAGATATTTCGAATTTTCGAAATCCCCCCTCTAAACCCCCCCTTCCTCATTTCCGATTTCACATATTAACGAACTTGATCTATCTTTCTACATACATCGGTTAAATATCGAGTTTCGTAACGATCAAACCAAAATTGCGACCACTAGAGCGTTAACAGACAAAACGAGTGTGTTGTTCTTGCCCGTGTCCGAATCGGAAACACAAAATTAACACATAGTTATTGAAAGGCTTATTTCCACCAACCTGCGTTTGATGTATTGTCCATCATATTGTCTCACATTTTCTCCTTAATTGTAAAAAATACGATCTTCCGAGGAGAGCTTCGAACCTCAAACCGTAATTAAGAGACCCCTTGGAGACGATGAAGAAGACATAAAAAAAGGCTTTTTACATTTTAAACTGAAACTAGTAACTAGTCGAAGAAATATAGAAAGAAATATTGTAATAAAATAAAAAACAAAAAAAAAGTAAACAAAAATATTCCTAATCATTTTCAATAGACCTATATCAATAAAATATGTATTTAACCCAGAAAAAGGAAACAAATAGAATCTATAGGAAATGAATAAATTAGTTTTATCTTATATTTAAACGAATATCTTAATATCTAAATGATATTTAATATAGAACTTATGTGCTATATACTTAAATATATGAGGGTTAAGTAGACCATATCCCAAATTGGGATTCCCAATTCAGTGAGTTTTGTAGAAACATATGAAGCCATAGCAAATTGGATATTTCTTTCCCAGAGCCAATATGATTCTCCTCATCACGTGACCTCTTTTTTCACATAATGTGATTCCAGAGATTCCATTAAGAAGTGGATTGGATTGTATCTCTGCTAAATTGATTCTACACTATTTGATTTGAAGATAGAATTATGTCTTCTGTTGACCTAATGACTTTAAAAAGGTTGATGTTTTTATCTTATTTAGTAAACGAGGTCGTACTCATGACGCGACTTTCAAAACTTTTCTTCAAATATCCATCGATGCTACCCAGGAGATGACCAAAAAGGAAGTCTGTTCAAAACTATATAATATATATATATATATCTATATATATATAAAAATATATATATAGTTTAGTTATGTAGTTATATATATATATATATATATATAGTTATGTATATAACACTCTAGCGGTCGCAATTTTTGTTTCGTTTGTTGTTCTGAGCTTTTAGCAGATCCGCCCCCCCCCAAAGGAAATCACCTACTGAGGTCGTACTCAAGACGCGATTTTCGAAAAGGTTTCCCCAAAAGACCATCGATCCTACAATGTATATATATAAATTATATATATATATATATATATATATATACATAAATATTTTGAAAATTCGAAATATCTTCGTTATCTTGCGTCGGATCGAAAAGTTGTAATAGTACCAATCTTATTGCAAATGTAATTCTCAATAAATCTTGTTATGTAAGTTTTCTCTTTATCTTGGTTATCAAACCGAATAATTTTTGCATTTCTCGCGGTTTTCGGTCTTTAGTAAACCCCCACTCCTACTAATGTCATATTGACAGTAGGGTGTTATATTCTGAAGAACACTATTCCAAGCATAAATACCAAATATTGTTCTCATTGAACTTCAACGTTTTGATGTAAATGCATGTACGTGGGAAATATGCTTAGTTAACGCAGCCCCTGCGTGATGGACTTTTATTTTATGCTGTGTATGTAAAAATATATTCCTCCGAGAACTCCATAATATACTGCTCAAAAATGAATAGGGATATTGGTTTATTTTTCTTATCCTATTAATTTTAATTTAAACGATCTTAATTAAATTTCTTTTTTATGGGGGAAAAAAGACAATAATTTCTAATAAATATTAATGATATTTATATTAAAAAAAAAAAAAAATATGCTAGGCGGCCCCATACATACCATAAAACAGCCAATATCCCTATTCAACTTTTTGAGCAGTTTAGACTCGAGGATATTTTTTTTTATAATGTTTAATTAACACGTTCAGTTGGCTTAGTTCCCTCATTATGCCTGTCAAGTGAACTGAACATTACGGAGAGCCCATCTTTTATAATTTTCGTTTGGTTGCCCTCCTAAAGTGGGCTTTACCGTGTTCCCAGCCGCTGCCCAATAATTAAGATTGGGCAAAGAAAGTGGAGGGAAGGGATAAGTAATATCCGAGCCCGCAAAGGGTTAAAAGAACTTGAAAGAGGTGGAAGAGCAAGAGAAGCAGTTTGCATCCCTTTGATTACGGCTCAATCAGCGAGTCTTCAATATGGGTCCAGGGGCTTGTCAGCTCTAACTTCCTTCAGGAGTAATTAATGAACAACTCTCACGGATCGATCAGAGTTCATTGAAGCCGTTACAAATAAATGTCAGGGTTTTTTTTCCGTCAGGGAACGCTGCACCGCAATCAAATTTTTGCTTTGAGAAGAATGCTTCTATTCTCTTCCCTTCTATACTTAAACCCGGTGAGTAAAGTCTAGGTCTAAAACAGATCAACTCAAGCTGATAACTTTCCTCAGTTATTCAAAATTTCAAAGTTTTTTTTTTTTTCAGATTTCCTTTTAAACTTAAGTGCCAAATATTGTTTTCAACAGATCTTTACTAGACGTGATACATGGAAATCCCTTGTGTTATGCCGTCAAAAAATAAATTTTATCAGAAATGTTTATTTATTTATTGCGGAGCGTTTCTGCGAGGCGTTTGCTCATAAAAAAGAAAACAATGAATATAAACAAAATACAAAAATGAAAGCAGTAACAAGAAAAAATTAAACGATACAATTAGAACAGGACAAACTGAGAACAAAACGCAACTAAATAACAGAAGGCAACAAAATAAGAAAACGCAACCAAAGAGACAAATAAAACCACCAATCAACAAATAAAAAAAATAAGCAAAAACAAAACATTAACCCTTCACAGGGCAAGGTATATATGATAATTACATTGCAGGCAAGGTGGGTCATGGGTGACCCGATCATATTTATAGCAGTATTCTTTAATATTACATATCCTAGGGAGGTACTTAAAAATTAAAATTAAATAAAGGAAAACACAGTTTATAAAGTGTATTGTACTTAACGATATACACGAGTCTATAAAAATTCAACATGTGAAAAGATAAAATGAGTTCATTTTATATTAATGTAAGGAAAAAGGATCATCCATTACTGCAAAATAAGTCGTCCATGGTGAGGTTGTGTAATGTGCCTCCTCTCAAGAGCAAGCCAAGTAATTCTGTTGTTTCTAATGTATTGGTTTCTCCAATGTACCACTGTTTGGAGGCAAATGTTTTGGCCCTGGTTGCGATTTCCTCATTAGTGAAAAGTAGTAATTTTCTCTATCATTTCATGTGAAAATTATAAGAAAAGACATTCCTACTCTCCGCGGGTAGTTCCAGCACTATTCTTGGTCATTGGGAATTTAAACAAATTTCGAGAGGGTGTTCTCGAAAAGGGATACCGTAAAGGTTTGTCTATCCATATTGTTTCCTAAGAAGAAATTTCACTCATTATGAGTAACGTGGACATTTCCTCATCCACAATCCATCCTCAGGAAGTGGGATGAAAACTCATCATTGACGCAGTCATCATTTTACCAACTCTGGATTTTCATCTTCACTGGCTGAATCCTGGAAATCATCATCAGGTCTCTCTACTCGTTGTTGCTCAAGCTCTTGTAGAATTTCCTCAGCAGTCCTAAATAAAACATTTTCAGATGCCATTCTGTTACAGAAACTTTTCAGTATGTGTTGAACAGATTTGAGCAGTCAGTTCAATAAATTTTTAAAAAACCATAAATTTACAAGAAAAAAATTGATTAATATAAGTGCATGAAAAGCAAGGCGGGTCATATGTGACCCAGGATCGAGGTTTTCTAGAGTACAGGAGGAAACAGGCTTAATATTATAGTCAAGACCACTCAGGTTCCCTCCTAGATGTCAGGAGCAATACTCAGAAGAAGGTTTTTTATTTGCAAACCCCCACTCCCTCCTTCCCCTATTTTACCCCCTTAAAAACATTTTAAACACCCTCTGGGTCACCAGCGACCCAGCCTTTCCTGTTAAGGGTTAAATTCAAAAAGAAAAAATCTTGTAAGGAACTGGAAAATTAAAAACTATAAGGACTAATAAAATTACGGAAACAATTATATACTTTCAATGGTTATCAAATGAATCAAATAAATAAAAATTAGTTTGTATATTAATAAAATGAACAGATTCAATTTTCTAATTTCTAAAATATTTACAGTCATATGCTCTCCACTTCTCTATCACACACACACGAGAAATGTTTATTTGATATATACCGTATTAAACATTTAAGCATTTCACTTAACACTAAAGATTATATTCGTTAATTGCTGAAATAATACCTACAATAGGTAGGGGTTTAGTGGGGGGGGGCAACTTTAAAAATTCAAAATTTCTCCATTATTAGACAATTCAAGGCCCAATTTATTCGTACTAACCTGTGTTCAGGCTTCAGAAAAACCCACAGTTCTACACATCCGATTTTTATTTCGAATCATCTTAGCATACGCAGCTCCGGATGGCATCTTTGCCACGATTCTCGAAACTTGAAAAGTATCATTTTACCTAATTTTGTTTAATTATTTCACTGTAAAAGCCTGTATAACGACAAACAATATGATAAATCTTGCAAGTATGCATTTACTTTTTGAAATTTATATAATTGTTTTGAAATAGCTAAAAAGATTTAATGTAATTTGCTATATTTTCACTTTATTTTTATGTATTGTTCCCAAAATTGGGGTTTTTTTTTGATGCGTCAAACTGCATTAATTTGATTAAAAATCTTTACATTTTTTATTTTCCCATAAGAAAAAATATATGTACCCGGTTTTACCCTAATAGTGGGGTAAAACGGGCAAAATGACTTTTTCATTAAAAGTAGGGTAAAACTTCTTTAAAAATTTAGATTTTGTTTTTGAAACTGTAGTTACGTTAACAGATAAGTATACTTTATTTCAACAATACTTTACTTAATTATGGTAAAAATTATGGATTCTGGAAGTCTTCAAATCTTAGCTACCCGGTTTTACCCCATTTCCCCCGACTCGTAATACTCCCACTAATCATTGAGCGCCGAGATTTAAGTAACTCGGAGATATATATAGTGTATATCCATAGCAGAGCAAAATATATTTTGTATCATTATCCAGTCATAATTCTTTTATTTTATTTTTTTTAAATATTTATTTGTTTATTTGTAACAACGTATATACATATTACAAGCAAATGATGTGAATGATATAACAATTGGCTTGATTATTGACTTGAGGTGGGAAGTTGTCCATTGACAATACCCACATTGGAGGGAATATTGGCTGGTACTACATGGAGTTATTCTGAGTACTACACAAGGAGATCTCTTGGCCACTTACGCTTCAGTCGTCGTTTTGGGTTTTCTGGAAAATGGGTAGATGAAAGTGATTCGACTACAGGATTAGGATGTGCGGGAAGGAGAGAGTGGAATTTCTGATATCGGGATTTTGCGAGGGCATGGACAAAAGGAATGTTGAGGTCGTCATGGAGAGTTAAATTGGATACCTAAAATGGGGAATATGTAATTTTGCGGAGTATTCTGGATTGGAGGGTATGGATTTTGTAGGAATTTGAAGGTTTAGTGGAACCCCAAAGTTCACGTCCGTATGTCCATATTGGTCTGAGTACTGTCGTATAAATCAGTCGTTTGTTGCGTAGTGATAGTTTAGATTTGTTGTCAAGTAGTCTTAATTCAAGTCTGTACCGTCGGTTCACTTCTTGTCGTTTTATTGTGATGTGAGGTTTCCAAGTTAGTCACTTGTCTAATGTGAGTCCTAGATACCTAATTTGTGATTTTTGGGGAATTAGCTTGCTGTTGAGTGTAACTGGAGGGCAAATGGAACGTCGGAGGGTAAATGTTACATGGCTTAATTTGCTGTTGTTGACCTTGATCCTCCATTGTGTCAGCCATGATTCTAGCAGAGCTAGGTGCTCTTGTAAAGATGCGGATGCCATATTTGGGTCTGAGTTGGACGTCAAGATTGCATCATCTGCATACGTGAGAAGGAAAGTTTCGGGATGTGATGGGATGTCGGCAGTATATTTAAATTTAATTTCTGAAATCGGCAATAGTCTCCACTCTGTTCAGGCTACGGTACACCGCATTTACAATCCATTGGTATGGATGGATGGAACTAGACCGTAGGGGATTCCAGACCAGATTATTTACGTAATTATTTTAGCAGATTTTCCCCAAGGGAAATTAGCTATTGAGGTTGTACACATGACGGAATTTTCGAATTTTTTCTTCAAATGTCCATCGATCCTACCTAGGAGATGACGGAAATGAGGTCCGGATATACTATCTATCTATATATTTGTCTGTTGCCGCTCTAGCGCTCGCAATTTTTGTTTAATCGTTACCAAACTCAATATTTAGTCGTTTTATGTAAAAAGAAAGATCAAGTTCGTTAACAGCTGAAATCAGACCAGTAGGAGGGGTGTTTAGAGGGGGGAATTTGGAAAATTCGAAATATCTCCGTTACTATACGTCGGATCGAAAAATTGTATAGGATTAATCTTATTGCAAATTAAATATACTATAAATATTGTTATATACATATTTGTCGAATCTCGAATATTAACCGAGATATTTGCATTTTTATTAAGTGTTACGGACGAGCAATGGTCGTTTCTATTCGTTTTTGCCGAAAGCTAGTTCGGACGTTTCCGTAACTGTTCGGCACTCGTATGGAGGTTTCTCTATTGTATAACTGTACGTGGAAAATCTGCGCCCCTGTGTGGCGGACTTTTACGTAATTATTAACTTGTCGAACAATCTCCTATAATCAAGGAGGACCCGAAATTCGATTTTAGCGTCCCTACCGAGGAGAAGGCCATCACCCGTTGATGCCAAAGACTTACGAATATTTTTGACAACCCGAACGTAGCATTAATATTTAAAAGGGCCCCGCGGGCTCATCTTCGTAAAGAAATTGCTATCCGGAGAGACCTCGGCCATAATCTTGGGCCTATATAAAAGCAGGAGTAGTAAAGGTAAAGATACCGGGTCTAGTGTTTGTAGTAAGGGCTCGGTATTTATGTATGACCGTCGGTGGAGAGGGCTAAAGAAGAAGACAGGCCCTGGAGATATATTCGATGGAAGCGCTCTCTGGAAACAGGTCAGCTCGAACGAATCCAGCCCCAAAACCCTCCCTTCACTCAATCCTATTGACTTAAGGAGCATTCAATAAGCAATGGATTAAAATAGAGAGAGAACCACAACTTCAACTTCGTTCCTGAGCTTTATCGCTTTCTCCTCGTCTCCAAGGAGGGACAGCGCTCACACACACAAATAGACTTGTATGATTTTCCACGTAAAAAAAAAAAAAAAAGAAAGTAATAAAAGTCCGTCGAGCAGGGGCTGCGTAAAGTAAGCAGATTTCCCTCATGAAGTTCAGTAATCGAGAAATCTACGTACTCCTAACACAACACCACATGATAATTGATGCTTATGCTTATAGCAATGTAGTGTTATTCCCAGGAATGTGAAATTGTTTACTTATCATAAATAAATAATTTAAAAAGATAAACGCTGGGGAAGTGCACCCAGTTATTTCTGGCATTTATTAACTCAGCTCTGTTAATATATGATATATTTTACTATCTACCAATATCAATATACAGTTTTCAATCGAGACTTACAAAAGAGTATTTTTAATAGCGGTTACGACGTACCTATAACAGCTGTGACCGTTGGGATTTGTACCGCATCAAGGGAAAGGACATTTATTCATACACGGGTTGGAAGACAGAATACTTTATATGATTATGAATTATATGGTCCATTAAATTATAAAAAAAAAACTACATGCACAGGAGACGGGAAATATAAAAATATTCAGTAAATCCTTAAATAACAAATAATTGTATTATTAACAAATCCACACAACCACGGGTATACGGGTAACCCGTAAACCCTAAACACTGGGACGGGGAAATGTCAAAATATAGCAGAAAGTAAAGCCTTGTCAAAAAAAAAAAATACCATCATTCAGCCTCAAATGAATTCCCTGGTGAAGCAGGGTACCTTAGCTAGTATATATAAAGTCCGTCACGCAGGGGCTGCGTAAAATAAGCAGATTCCCTCGTAAAGTTTAGTAATAGATAAATCTATATACGGGTAACACAATACCACCGTGAATAAATACAAACGGAAATAAGAAATGTTTCAGTCAATTTCATTAGCCTGCTGACAGGAAGCGTTTGAAATGTAAACAAACAGATCTGCCAGCCTCACACCGGAAAGAAAACAATTACTGAAATATATCAGAATTTAAAATATTAATTTCTTTTGAGAACTATTTGCTATATATAGTACTGTAATTAATAATGAGTCAGAGTAATTGTTATCTTAATCAATCAAATTTTAGTAATCCCATACCTTAGGCGGGGGAGGGGGGGCACCAGGACATATTTCCATGTATCTCGTATAATAAAGGTCTCTTGAAAACAATATTTGATATTTAAGCTTCGAATAATACGGTTTATTATAAAATAGAGTATTGTTTATGTAACATGGGTAGGAGTGGGGGTTTGCTGAAGGCTGAAAAAAGCAAATAGCTCGGTTAATATTCGAGATAGAAAATAAATATATATAACAAGAATTATAGTACATTTAATTTGCAATAAGATTGGTTCTATACAGCATTTCGATCCGAGGTATACAACGTTTATTACTGATTTTGTAATAAACATAACAATATTATCTTCCTGGCTACTGTAATGTAACAATATATTTCTTTAAGTGTGCTTTTTATTTGTACAAATAGTATCCTTTTGGTGTTAATATGTACATTCATATTTTCCTTGAAAGAAATCTGTTTTATTTCTATTAAGAAAATGCGTTATTCAGGATAATTAATCCTGAAATTTTCAAATCGCTATCTTTTCCACTAATTTAATAAATTCCAATGAATTCTATTTCATGGTAAAATGGATCCTATGCGGTTCTGTTATTGGCTTTGGGCTCTTGAAAAATAAAATGAAGCTTCATCAGAATGTTAGTAGCTCAACTTGTGTAAACAGTTTCTCAACTTCATTCCAATCCTAGTTTGCATTGAACTGAAAAACTGAGTTTCCAATTTACTAAAAATATGAGACGACTCCGTGCTTCCTTTTCCAAAAAAAGGGTCGAATCAAACAGCTCCACGTCTAAGACGACAAACAAAACGCCCAGTGACTGTCCTTCATCGGTCACATGATGAGAGATTCCCAGATGACCATCCAAAGAGGTAAGCAAAACGATGACCAATCAAACGGCACTCGTAGTGAGTCGATTTGAGTTTACATACTGGCGTAAACATTTTTTGTGCAGGAAAATAACCAACAAGTTAACTTTTTTCTAGTTTTTTTCAAGATAGAAGGAAATTAATATTCCTTATTGAAGTAATTAGGCAAGTATATAATTAAAATAAAGTCAGCTAATGATGAGTAAATGGCCACACGCCAAATATAATATGCAAAGCCGAGAAAAAAAGTTATTCTATACGATGAATGAAACCTACTTTTGGATATTTAGGCAGGAAATACGAGAAAGCACACTCACCTCTATTCATTAATTAGCCTAAAAGTAACTCCTGGCAAAGGGATCTCTCTCTCTCTCTCTCTCTCTCTCTCTCTCTCTCTCTCTCTCTCTCTCTCTCTCTCTCTCTCTCTCTCTCTCTCCCCCCCCCTCTCTCCCTCTCACTCCATCCTCCCACACCCTCTCTTCCTGTCTTTTCTTTCGGCCTACGCCCCTCGTTATGTATCTCCCCTAAACGTCTATTCCCCTCCCATACTGTAATATACGAATATCCTTTTTTTCTGTACTCAATGCAAATAGTAGACATACATTTGACTGAATGCATAGTTCCTCAAGAGAGGTGTGGGACTTGCAATTGTGTATTTTGTACAGCTCTAATGGGTGGGGTCCATTTAGTCTTATGTAGGTTGAGGTAGAACAATGTATATAAGAAAAGAAAAAATAACGATCTCTGTATATTTAGTTTTTAATTTACTCTCAACACTTATATTCCAAGTTTCACAGCTAACTGATTATTATTGCTTACAGAATTTTCGTAGACTTTAGTCGAATCATTCCTGCCTAAATAGCGCCTTTAACTCCCAATTTACTCATTCATTATAAAAGTGAAATGCAAAAAAAAGCAACAACAAACGGAAAAAGAGTGAACTATGGCAAACAGTGATTTTGAAAAGGCATGCCGGGGTCATATATGAAGCAAACGATATTTTATGATATGTAAACATCAGGGTAATGAACATACCTAATATAAATGAAAATGTAACTATAGAAGGGGGGGAAGAAAAATTAAATAAATAAAAAAAAATAAGGAAAAAGGATAACAAAAAAAATAAAATAATTAAAATTAAAGTTTACCCTGCTAATGTAGGAAATAAGTGAAGAGTGGTGTGTAGAAATTGTAGATTAAGAAGAATAAGCAAATGATTTATTTTTTTTAAGAAGCTCTTGGATTTCGTGCCTTTTTTTTTGTGGATTACTTGAGCTAACTTGGAAGTCAAAATATTGACTTTAGTTGGAATGTTAGCTCTTGTAATACAGTTATAAAACAATCGAACCCAAACAAATAATAAAACTCAAATTGTAAAAAATAGTGGTAGAATTATTACCACGGTTACGATCATAATGAAGCCATTAAGTACCTAAGTTACTTCATTATAATTTTCGCAGGAGAAAATACTTACTAACCCTCCCAGTACCATGGGGTCCTCCGAGGACCCCAGCTCTCCGAATTTTCACGAAATCTTTATGAAAAACTTGACCATTCGAATTGTTACTTTGTGACTTTTCCTTTGAAACGGGTTTTTTTTTTTTTTATCAGATCGTACTAACAGTTTTTATAGATTCTATTAGATAAACCATTAATAATTTATTTATTTCTAAAAAAACTTGGCTTGGGGTCCTTGCGAGACCCATGGTACTACACCTATAACTTTTTTAATACGTACCTATTACAATTTTATTGATTGTATAAAATTTATTGATTAAAAGAAATTAAAAGTTTTAAGTCACCAAACTCGAGGAAAGAGAATAAATACATGGTATTCCTTCCTATTTTTACTCTCTTTTCTCGTATTTTCATGAAAAACGGGAAGCTAATTGATTCTTAGATCGGCAACCGTGCTAACTAAATACGTAAAATGATGACTCCAATGAGTCAAATCAGTGAACCAAGACAGTAAACGAAGGATTTTGTTTCTTAATCAATAAATATTTTACAATCAATAACTTCTTTTAATAAATAAATATCATACAGTCAATCAAATTGTAATAGGTATGTATTAATTGTAGTCATTCTTCATATTCCTAACTAATAAATCAAAATAAATTATGTTTTTATATGAAAAACGTCGGAAAAAAGAGTGGGGTCCCGCAAGGACCCCCCTGGTAGTCTGTGATTGTCCGGACCCGTGGTATTGGGAGGGTTAAATCCGTAAAGGAGAAGTATCTAAATAAAAATACTCGTAAGTCGGTCACCTAGAGTGGCGAATTCGATTCTCGCCTGGGCAAAGGAATTTATTTACTGACGAAATCCATTAAATAAAATCCTTTGTTCCACCCTGGCTAGAAAAGGGTGCTAACCTGTAGATAACCTATCCCGATTAGCCATAGTAGCATAAAGTGGGCGTTAATTAATAATAATTAAAGTGACACTCTTCGGATACGGCTGTGAAGCCAAGTTCGGTCGACACACGTTCTTTTGACAAATGTCTTGAGACAAACGTCATTTGAACAGAATATCTTTTGTTAATAATATTTTTTTTTATTAACGTCCACTTTTTGCAACTCAGGCTAATTGCGAGGTTAATAAATAAATTAATTTAAAATAAAATAAGTGCTCAGGTTAGCCATGTGAGTTAAAGCGTTGACCTTTATCTCACATGGTAAACCTAGAGTGGCGATTCTTGCCTAGACAAAGAAAATTATTTAGTGACGAAATTCATTAAATAACGTCCTAAAATCCCACCCTGGCTAGAAAAGGGTGGTAACCTGTAGATAACCCGTCCCAATTAGCCTAAGTTGCAAAAAGTGGACGTTAATAAATAATAATAAAAAAATAAGTTAAAAAGTGAGTTATAATTTTATTCTAGAGTCATAGAATCATGCCTTCATAGTTCGGCTTCCAAAATGAGCCTAACTTTTAAAAGGTTTAAATTTTAATTAATAGAACTGGTAAAATTAAAAAAACTTTGATAGATATCATAATTTCTGTTTGAACCTTTTTTTTTTTTTTAAATCACTGCAAATAAAAGTAAAAGTATAATTTTAGGATATATAAGCTATAATTGATTTTATTATATTTGTATTTGCTTATTAACTTATTAAACTACAAACATACCTTTCTCGTTTTTCTTATTTATTTTACCATACGGGAACATAGGTTCTGAATTAAATTAATTGGATTGAAGATATAAAAGAACAAACATTGGACTGTTTACACATAACTTTGGGTGGTTAATTTTGGGGAGAGGCAAACGGCTTCATTCAAATGGAATATTTATTTCAATTATTCGGAAAACTGTATATCATATATGAAATTACTTTGTCATATATGAAGTTATCTTAAACAAGTGTATTTAGTAAGGCAGATAATTACAGGTTGGACTGAGTGAACATCTTATTGTTAGACTGTCTTAAATAGAACAAATCCGTTGAATTTGTACTATTTGAAATACAAATACGCTTTCCATTGCAAAAACCAATAAATATTCATTATAATATACAACGGTCAGAGTAAATTGAATTAATCATAAGGTGATTAATGCTAATTACGAAGCCTATATTACAGACTACGAATCGTGGTTTAATTAAAGTTATGGACAACAAGACTAAGATTAGTAGCTCATATGCGTGCAAATTGCCTACAACTATATATCACGGAGCTTGTACACATTGTCAGTAATAACTACTGGGCAACATTGATTTTCTAGTAATGTCTTCTCAAGTCAAAAAGTCCACCCCGCAGGGGCTGCGTAAACTAAGCAGATTTCCTATGTGAAGTTTAGCAATAGAGAAATCTGCATACTGGTAATACAACACCGCCATATGTAAATACAAACGGTAATGAGAAATCTTTCAGTTAATTTTAATAAACTCCCCACTTGTACGGCTTCTGAATTGTAAGAATAATTTATATTTTAATAACTCAAATTTTAGTAGTCCAAGAACTAAAGAAGGTGTGAGGGGCGGATGAACAGAACGTATTTGCATAAATCTCACAAAGTAAAGAAGGTTAGGTAAGGTTAGAAACGACAGGTTAGGTTAGAAGCTTCCGCCAGAGCCGAGACTTACTAAAACGGCCGAACTAACCCGACCAACACCCGACCACTTAAGAATGCAATTATCTCGGTTAATATTCAAGATAGAGAATAAGTGTATATTACAATACTATATAGTAAATATAATTTGCAATAAGATTGGCACTATACAATTTTTCGATCCGATGCATAATAACGGAGATATTTCGAATTTTCGAAAATCCCCCCTAAACCCACCCTCTCATTAGTCTGATTTCGGCCATTAACGAACTTAATCTGTCTTAACGGTTAAATATCGAGTTTCGTAACGATCAAACAAAAATTGCGACCGCTAAAACGTTAACAGCCAAATATATATATATATATAAATATATATATATATATATAAATAATTTTGAGCGGACCTCATTTTCGTCATCTCCTGGGTAGGATCGATGGACATTTGAGAAAATTTTCGAAACTCGCGTCATGAATACGACCTCAATAGCTGATTTCCCTTAAGGGAAATCTGCTAAAATTCCGTCAGGCAGGTGCTGCGTGAACTAAGCAGATTTCCCAAGCGAAGGTTTTCAATAGGTAAATAATATATATATTATATATATATATATATATATATATATATATATATATATACAGGTAACACTACCGCGAATGCTCAGTAAATGTACAATACAAGTTAATAATCTCTGCAACGGAAAGCGGCTGAATTGTAAACAAACAAACCAACCTCGTAGTGCTGTACAGGTAGACCGAAAAGAGAAACAATTAAGGAAAAATATCTGAATATAACTTATTATTTCTATTGAAACCAATTTACTAAAGCTAGTGCTGTAATTTGTAATGAATCGGTTTCGGTTAATATTCAAGATAGAGAATAAATGTATAAAACAATATTAATAGTACCTTTAGTTTGCAACAAGATTTATTCTATACACATTTTTGATCCGACTTATAGTAACGGAGAAATTTCTATATTTCAAAATTCTCCCCCTCTAAACTCCCCCTCCCGTTTGTCCGATTTCAGCCGTTAACGAACTTAATATTTCTTTTTAGCTAAAACGACTAAATATCGAGTTTGGAAACGATCAAACCAAATTTGCGACAGCTAGAGCAGTAAGATACAAAAATATATATATACACAGTTTTGAACGGACCGCATTTTCGTCATCTACTAGGTAGGATGAGTAGGACCTCAATAACTGATTTCCCTGAAGGAAAATCTGCTAAAAAGCAAGAAGATGGTTTAGTAAATATCCAGTAGTCCGAAGACTCATATAAACCACAGAGTCTTGTAAGAAATTTAGAGGTTATTACTTCTTATTCAAGTACCTCTTTTATGTTTCGTTGATTGTAGACGGTTGTCCAACTAAACATCTTGTACTGGTTTTGAATGTCAAAAATTTTATCACCTCGAGACATGAATACAAACCGCCCTTCACGAGGAACATCGTAAACTAACCGGATTTCCCATGTGCTGGAATGGAAAACAAGAAAAGTCAACTACCGTTATTATTTCACATTTCTCCTTAGTTTGGAAAAGAGAAAAAACGATTTAAACTAAAACAAAGAACATCGGTTAAATAGGTCACATTTTGATAAGACACTTTACATTTTCAAACCTCTTTTAACCACCACACTTACTTGTATGTACACTTTCTTGTTCGATTTTTCGTTGGAAACTCGAAAATTTAAATCGAGTTTGAAAAGACGTTCATCAAGTTTCAACTTAAACACGGAATTCCCTAAAAGATCACAATAGGTACAAAGTTAACGTTGAAGCAATTACTATCAAAAAAGTCCGTCACGCATGGGCTGCGTAAACTAAGCAGATTTCCCACGTGAAGTTTTACAATAGAGAAATTTCAGGATAGAGAGCCAAACAGTCAAAACGGCACGAACTAGCACTTGACTGAAACTCACGACTAGACCCGAAGTTAGCCGATCTCATCTCAGAAGCTGAAAACAGAAAATGTAAATATCTCATAATTAATATACAAGATAGAGAATA
The DNA here is from genome assembly GCA_019009955.1 of Riptortus pedestris. NCBI lineage: Eukaryota > Metazoa > Arthropoda > Insecta > Hemiptera > Alydidae > Riptortus > Riptortus pedestris. The sequence continues at coordinate 120,588,161 of CM032231.1, forward strand.
AATGTATATAACAATATTTATAGTACATTTAATTTGCAATAAGATTGGTTCTATACAATCCGATGCATAATAACGGAGATATTTCGAATTATTGAAAATGTTTTGGATTTTTGGATATATATATATATATATATAGATATATAGTTTTGAACGGACCTCATTTTCGTCATCTCCTGGTTAGGATCGATGGACATTTGAAGAAATTTTTCGAAATTCGCGTCATAAGTCCAGCCTCAATAGCAGATTTCCCTTAAGGGAAATCTGCTAATAGTTACTACCTACGTACTTAATACCGGCGTTTTGTAAGTTTTAATAACATGGTTTCATTGATGACAAGTAAGGTGTAAATTTATTAGGTTCATGATTCTATAAATGTATGTGTGTGTGTATGTATATATATATATATATATATATATATATATATATATATATATATATATATATATATATATATATTCTTATTCTGGGCCCAATATTATTTATATATTCTTCGAATTTTATAACAAGGGTCTCTAATAAAAAACATTAATTTCGGTGCAAACTTTATTGCAACTGGTTTCGCGGCTTATTTTCCACCTCTTCAAGGGCCATCCATTTCTGAAGTGCTCGTTTACCTTTTACATTACGTTTTTAAGGGGGAGGATTTTCGAAAATTCGAAATATCTCCGTTACTGTACGCCGGATCAAAGAATTGAATAGAACCAATTTTATTTCAAATTGAATGTATTATAAATATTGTTATATTCATTTATTCAATATCTTGAATATTAACGGAGATATGCATTTTTCAGCCTTCAGCAAACCCCCACTTCTATTCATGTTACATAAACAATACTCGGTTATGTAATAAACCACATTATTTGAAGCTTAAATACCTTAAATGCTTTCTAAGAGTTCCTAGACTACTTAAATTTGATTGATTTAGATAAAAATTATTCTGATCCATTACATATTACAGTGTTAGATGTAGTAAATTGTTTTCAATAAAATTAATATGTTATATTCTAATATATTACAGTAATTGTTTTTCTTACTCGTCAGAAGTTGGGAAACCTGTTTGTTTACGCTTATGGTGCTTCCCGTCTGGAGGTTTCTTATTATCGTTTGTCTTTATTCACTTTATATACGCGGTGGTGTTGTGTTACCAATTTATTATGTAGATTTATATATTGTTAAACATCACTTGGGAAATCTGCGTGACGGACTTTTAAAAAAAATGTAATAGTCATATCTATTTAATAATAGTTAGGAAACTTTCATTAAAGTGATTAGAGAGATCAGATCAGAACAGATGGTTCTAGCTATCATGATTAGTACTTTTAATCACTGCGCCTCTATGAAAAGTTGAAAAAATGGGTAATGTAGATACTTGTTCGACTTCTCAAGCAATTCTGATCAATTTATAGACAAATTAAGCCCCTAACGCTCGTGGCCTTTATTGGGCTCTTAATTTGGGGACTGAGCGAGTGACTACGTGAGGGTGGTGGTAATATTCAAATATGGGGGGGTGAGACAAACCCCCCCCCCCGTCGGAGGAAAGCCGCCACAGCTAAGGGTGGTTTAGCCCAATATAAAGTAACTTATAGGACACTTAAAGAAGTTGGCCCGCTAAGCCTTCAAGTTGCTAGCTCCTAATAATTAGCAATTTGGAGGCTAAGTACAGCACCTCCGATACGTGGCTCTATGGTTCCCCGGCGAAATCTAGCTCACTCCCCTTATGGCACTATTAGCTGCAACTTAACTTAGTTACTGTTCCCTTGTCGCTGTTTGTATCCCACTTGCCTTTGAGCAACTTGTTAATGATCCTTTAGAAGTGTTTTTAAATCCTCTAATATTTAGTGGCCTTTTAAAACACCAAAGTTTTTCCCAAAGCACCAACTCACATGTTCCCTTCTCACTAAAAATCGGTGTCCTACATTTACATTAGAGCTTATCTTTTTTATTACTGCCAGCTAAGTAATAAAGAAAGTGGCGCATTAAAAAAAAAGCTAAACAAACATTCAAATTTATTACTCCAACTTTTAAAACAAAATATAATTTTTTAACAGCCCAAAATATTTTCCAGAGGATTTAAAAGGTTTCTCGTAGCTTGGTGTCATTCTATTATTAGTAAAACATGCATAAAGAGAGTTACAAAATTACATTTCATCACTTCACGCAGAGGAGAAGTAACAACTATATTCTGAAATCGATAAAATGGAAATTCTGTTAGGAAAAATGTTTCCAACAAGGACTTGTTTCAAAGACAATTTTAATGGCTACAACTTTTATGTTGCTGCATTTTTCAATAAAACGTGCCGTTCCTGAAATAATGATTTGTGCATTTTACGGCTAAAAGATGCATCAAATCGAAACATTTACTGATATAAACTCGATATAGAATTTGATTTTTCGTACTAAAAAGTACGGAATTATATTGGAAATTGTAAAGTAATAGGTATGTTCTTATAGAGGATTCTCTGCAGGATTTGATCTATCTACATTAAAAATCCAAAATATAACTGGGATAAGGAACGAATGGACTCGTCTTTCTACAACTATTGACGTTTGCCTGAACACATAAGGTTGCGTGTTATATAGTATTATATTTCTTTGAGGCCTACAAGAGAGTCTTATTTCAATATTTGCAAATATCGTTTTACAAAATGCAGATTCAGATCGGGTGTCGAAGGAAAACGCTTCCTGTATTCCCAAAAGACGGATTATGAAGAAGGTCTGGCGGGGAAAGCAATGATATATCATTCTGTCAAAGCAAAGATTATATTTCATAGTCTCATACGGCCAAGAATCTTATCAGAATATAAAGTGAAGATAAGAATTTCGGTTCACACTATGAAGATTAGAGCGTTAGCCACAGTATTTATTATAAGCACTGTTTTTTAATGAAATACTTTGATAAGATTTTAACGAAAAACAAGTGTTCACATTAAAACTTTCTTTTTAATAGCTCCATTCTATAAAACAACACAGAACAAATTCACTTTGTTTTTGAACAATTGAACTAGATACTAACAAACAGCTGTTTATAATTCATTCATTAAAATAAAGCTATATCTTCAATATATTTATCACCCTAACGGTATCTTGAAATATAAAGATATCCTCACAGCGGACACCAATGGAGTTTTATACTCAAACTGGAATCCCATTTATAGAGCATTATGTAGTTTTAATAATTTCCACCCTGAAACCTCCCTAACATTCAAGATTCTTTAAAAAAAAACTAAGATGCATCAGCCGATTAAGGGTTGGAAACCCTGAGCACATTAAACTATACCAAACAAGCAAACCTCTATTTCTCAATGCAAACGATCTCTGCCCATTTTGCAAGCAGTATATCAATGACAAGAGCCTATACCACCTTCTTCTACACTGTTCAGAACTCAAAGAAAACAGACAGAATATTTTAAAGCAATCCATCTCAACATCCTCTGATCATAAGTCAATACAAAATATGTTAAATATTAACAATGTCTATAAATTGAATAGGCTTCATACGTTCATTATAGCAGTTCTGAAAAAGCTTGACTCCCTTAGTGTAAATGAGTAAACTCATATCATGAATAATTTGTGAATATATTACTTTTTATGAGAGTCTTTGTTATTTATTCTATTGTGCCAATTTTCTAAAGGCAAATTGCAATGCTAGAGATACAATTGAACAGCGTTAAGGCAATTTTACCATTAGAATTAGTCAGTAAATTAGATTAGAATTATTGAAATTGAAATATATTAAATTCACTTCATGAAATCTATTTTTGTTTATTGTAATAGCATGAAGGATTTTCCAGACTCAAAAAGAAACAAATTGTGTCTATATTGTTATTATTTGTACAAGATTTATCTCTAACAAATAAATACATATCTATTTATGTGTATATATACCTGTTTCTTAATGACACCAAAAATTCTTCAAATAATATGAATTAGAGAGTAAAGAGTAAATGCGATCTAGATAAATAGCGTCATCCCTAGAAATTCAGGGGAGAGGGAATATTCATCAAAGAAAATTTTTGTTGATTTCTCACAATTTAATTACACTAAACGCTCTTAAACACGGCTTAAGGTCCTCAACGAAATTGTACACCTTTTTTTCCTTCTAATGTCTAATTATTTAAAAAATCCCCTCCTCTATGTTATATTTTATATGTTCTAATGTAGTCAGAGGCTGTCTACAGCATGTCAGAAATTCTTCTGTTTATACGGAGAACTTGGAAAATCAAAAATATTCGGCCTGTATATATTAATTACAAATGTATTCAAAAATATGCATTGAAGTGTAGTTTTTAACAGAATTCCCTTAGGGTAAGCTTGCACATTGAGTGGACCTCGGTCACACGATCTGACAGAAGTAGATTACTTTCTATATGGGAGAGTCAAAGACATCTTTACGAGGTCGCAGGACATTGAAGTCATGAAAAATAGAATCAGATTGGCGATAAATTCAATCTCAGTAGCAGAAACACATAGTGACAAAAGGGATTTCAGATAACGTCTTTAGAAGTGCATAATTGTGAAATGATGCATTTACGAACGTTTGTAAATACTAGCTGTAAATGTTGTGGTACAAAGGAAACACAGGTTTCTGTTTTTTTGCATGATGCTATGCAGGTGGAAAAATGTATTCCTTTGAAAAATTATTACCACGTTTTAGTTTAAAATGAATTATCGTTTTGGATTCGTTCAAGAATACTTTTGCTTTATTTTAATTTTTTTTTTCTATCTTTTCAGAATCTATTTCTTTTCCCGTAGGCTTGTTTCGAAGATAATTTTGTTGGCTACAACTTTTATGTAGCTGCATTTTTCAATAAAACGTGCCGTTCCTGAAATAAAGATTTGTGCAATTTACGGCTAAAAGATGCATCAAATCAAAACATTTACTGATATAAACTCCATATAGAATTTGATTTTCCGTACTAAAAAGTATGGAATTTTATTGTAAATTGCAAAGTTATAGTCGCTGGAGAATGTTATGGTGTTGAATATGAAATGAAAAGATTCTTCAGGGGTCACAATTATGATACACCAGCCTTTATGAATATAATTGGCCATTTTAAGGGGGGGGGGTGTTGCACGTAAACTTGGGACCCTGTATATACGTTTTATGAAAAAATAAAATTAAGTTTGTTAAAGGCTAAAATCAGACCAATGGGGAAAGGGGTTTAGAGTGTGCAATTACGAAAAATCGAAATATCTCAGTTGTTATGCGTCGGATCACGTGCGGTGCCTCATATCACTTAAGAGTTTTAGCTATTTGTTCTCAGCCAACACCAATTTACACAACCAGAATCACCAATAGCAATAGCAATAGGAATATATATATACAGGGCGGGGCAGAATGGACTCCCTGATTTGAAGGATGAATTGTGAAGGAACAAACAAAGATAATCTCAAAACATTTTTATTTCCCAAATCTACATTCATTGCCATTTTAGTCTCATTTGGTTTTGAAAATTAGTTCATCCAAGTGACGACCTTGGCGAGCCATGCACATGTTGAGTCGTTCAAAAAAGTTTCCGAAAACTCTTCTCAGCATATCTCCTGATATTCCAGCGACGACATCTGTAATTGCCACCTTGAGGGCTTCCAAGGTCCTTGGTCGAACTTTGTAAACCTTAGCTTTGAGATGACCCTAAAGGAAAAAATCGCATGAGCTCAAATCCGGGGAGCGAAGGGCCATTGAACATCGCCACGTAAGGAGATCAGGCGGCCGGGAAACAGTCTTTCCCGTGAACGAAAGGCGGTATGAGTCGTAGCAACGGCCTGTTGAAACCAAAAGGCTTGTGTGCTATATTCCTCACGATTCTCTTCCAATTTAGGTTGAAAAAACTTGTCTAGCATGTCACAATAACGCTCAAAGGTAACAGTAACAGTTAGACCTTGAGATTAAAAAAAGTAGGCCCCATTATGCCTATGGAGGACACGGCGCACCAAACTGTCACTTTGGGGCTATGAAGAGGTTTTCAGTCGCACAGTTATGAAAATTTTGCTTGAATGCCCTCTGTGTCGCCACCACACTATCATTGTTTTTAAAGAACGTTTCAACGACAAAGCCTCTATGCTCACCCGACCACTGCATGGCGACTTCTGAAATTAAAATGGCATCGTTTCCCCCACCTAACGCCACTATCCGCACTCTGCTAACCCACCTGCGCGCTCTACAGTGAGTGTTTGAAACTAGGGAGCCCATTCTCCCCCACCCTGTATACATAGGGTTATAAACATTATATAAAAAAAGTCCGTCACACAGGGGCTGCGTAAACTAAGCAGAATTCCCTTGTGAAGTTTTAAAATAGAGAAATTTCAGAATAGAGAGCTGTACAGTTACGCGAACGACCCGAACTAGCTCTTGACGGAAACGAGTGGACCCGAAGTTAGCCGATCTCGTCTCAGAAGCTGAAAACAGAAAAATGCAAATATCTCGGTTAATATTCAAGATAGAGAATAAATCTATATAACTCTATTTGTAGGAAATTTAATATGCAATAAGATTGATTCTATATAATTTTTCGACCCAACGTATAGTAACGGAGATATTTTGAATTTTCGAAAATCCTCCCCTCTAAACCCCCCCCTCCCACTGGTCCGATTTCAGCCATTAACGAACTTAATCTGTCTTTTTACATAAAAAGTTTAAATTTCGAGTTTGGTAACGATCAAACGAAAATTGCGACAGCCAGAGAGTTAACAGACAAATATATATATATATAATTTTGAACGGACCTCATTTTGTCATCTCCAGGGTAGGATCGATGGGCATTTGAAGAAATTTCACCTCAATAGCTGATTTCCCCTAAGGGAAATGTGCTAATAACAAAATATTTATCAAGTTTTAATTAAATCCTTTCAATTATCATCCCTACTTGTTTAAACCACTTAAAGTAGGCCTGAAATCATCGTAGATTGATTATTTACAATTTTTCAATCTGAGCTCGGTGGGCATACAACGTCCTGACTACTGGAGCGAGACAAAGGGCCTTTAGTGACAAATTGCAGAAACGAGAGGGAAAGACTATATCTGTCCCTGAACGCGGGGGAATAAACGCATCTTACTGTAATTTATCGCCTACTCCTCTTGAGGGGGGAAAAAAGAGAATAAGAGCCGGGGAATTTATCCATTTTGAAGGGTCAGTCAATAAAATGTAAACAAGGGGCTATGGGGGGGGGTGGTTGGAAGAAGATGGCGGGCTGGTGTGGCTTAATGCTCCTACGTGCCAGCCATACAATGCCCACCATACCAGCATGTTATAAATGGCCAACTAATGTTCCAACCAACGTTAACATTTATCCCTAAAGGACAACCATTCATCTGCATTCTCATAGCTCAAACATTCCATTCAAATTGGCTAAAGTAATCAATTTGTTAATAATCAACAAGCCCAATAATTAAAATCAAATGGATGCTCCCAAAAGATAACTTCCTTCTTACAAAGAGATATTTTTCCACTATCCAGAATTATTGTATTTCTACTTACAAAAAGAATAATAAAAGTCCGTCACGCAGGGGCTGGGTAAACTAAGCAGACTTCCCACGTGAAGTTTTACAACAGAAGAATGTGCTTACTAACAACAGTAGTAGTAAAGAATCTCTAAACCAATTCACGAGGGACGAACAGTTACGGAAACGGCAGAACTAGCTTTCGGCGGAAAGCCCCGAATATAGCCGACCTCTGACGACTACACTCAGAATACAAATGCAAATATCTCGGTTAATATTCAAGATAGAGAATAAATATATAGAAATATATTTAGTGTAAATTTAATTTGCAATAAGTTTGATTCTATAATAATATTTGATCCAACGCGTAAAAACGGAGATATTTCGAAAATCCCTCCTCTAAACCCCCCCTCTCACTGGTACGATTTCAGCCATTAACGAACGTGATCTTTCTTTTTACATAAAACGATTAAATATCGAGTTTGGTGATTAAATATGGGGTTAGGAATTATACATATATATATAATTTTGAACGGACCTCATTTTCGTCATCTCCTGCGTAGGATCGATGGACATTTGAAGAAATTTTTCAAAAATCGCGTCATTAGGACGACCTCAAAAGCTGATTTTCTTTAAGGGAAATCTGCTAACAACACCCGCTTCTTGTATGAGCGTCCAGAAAGAAAAAGGCAAAAGTTAACTAGGAGATAGGAAAAAAATAAGAGAAATAACAAGAAATAAAATGAAAAAGAAACAATTCATTACCTATTATGTTTAGTGTTCTTATATTTTTAATGTGTTCACTATGACTATTTCGCTTGTATTTAATAAGAAATTGGAAGTTAAAATAAGAAATTCTAAATATTTTTATTTTTTTAATAAATATTTAAGGTAAAACTACTTGATTCCAATATTTACCATCCAAAGAAGCCATAAAGTAAACTAACTGAGTCAACATTAAAATTGTTTGATAAAAAAAAAAATCTTAAAATGTTCATAGTGGAACATTCCTGTCTTGGGGGAGCTCTAAAGCATTTACCCCGGAACATCACTAGTGCTCTTCAGACTTTTCCAAACGAAAACTTAGATTCTTTCAAAAATTTATGTAAGATTTTCATTCATAGAATATCAAATTCCATATGATATAATACTTCAAGTATTCTAGTTTCCAAATATATCTTGTTTGAAGTAATGTGAAGTAATATATACAGGAAAATAGTATGGAATATAAAATGCCAAAGTTTCCTTTCCTGCCGAACAGAAAATGATGCCATATTTATCAGCTAGACACACCTAAAAATCCATAGTTACCTTTTAGCAGATTTCCCTTAAGGGACATCAGTTATTGAGGTCGTACTCATGTCGCGATTTTGGAAATTTTTCTTCAAATGTCCATCGATCATACCCTCGATAGGAGATGACGAAAATGAGGTCCGTTCAAAACTGTTTATGTATATATATATATATTTGTCCGTTACCGCTCTTGCAGTCGATATTTTTGTCATATCGTTACCAAACTTGATATCTAATCGTTTTATATAAAAAGGAAGATCAAGTTTGTTAAAGGCTGAAATCGGACCAGGGGAGGGGGGAGGGTTAAAGAGGGAGAATTTTGAAAAGTCTTAATATCTCCGTTATTATACGTCAGATCGAAAAATTGTATAGGACCAATCTTATTGTAAATGTAATGTTCTATAAATGTTGATATGTACATTTTTTCATTATCTTCATTATTAACCGAGATATGTGCATTTATTCGTTTTCAGCCTTCAGTAAACCCTCACTCCGACTCATGCCATATAAACAATAAGCATTTATATTACGAAGCACTTTATTTGAAGCCTAAATACCAAATATATTTCTCATTGAATATTTAATTTTTGAGATAAATGGAATACGTTTCGTACGTGGGAAATGTGCTTAGTTAACGCTGCCCCTGCGTGACGGACTTTTGTTATATAGAAAGATATAATTAGTTTTGATATAATTTCATTTTTTAAATCCAAGGTGATTATTTTCAGTAGATTTTAAGGCAATATGTATGAAGATTTAAAAAAAATGGTATTTATTGACGTCCAACTTTTGTTGCTACGGCTAATTGGTACGAGTTATCTATAGGTTACCATCCTTTTATAGCCAGAGTGGGACTAAGAATTTTATTTAATAAGTTCGTAACTAAATAAATTCCTATTGCCCAGGTGGGAATCGAACTCGGCTCTAGGTTCACCATATGAGGTTAACCCTCGGTCGGGCGCGTCAAGAATATTCCGCCATCGGGCGCGTGTATCTCACAGATCATCCTCAACCGTTTTTACGGAAATTCAGTTTTTTAATATATATTTTGCACTAAAATGTTCAGCGTGTGATTAGAAACCATAACATAGGAAGTATTTGTTTGAAAGAAGTAAATAATTTTTAAAATTGATAAGTATTATAATATAAAGAAACGGTGGACGATAATTTTTAAAATATAATTAAAAAACACAAATATCAAAAGGAATTGTTTAAATGCACATGCCTTTATTATACATATCTCATTTCAGTTTGTGAACAATATAAAAATATATCTTAATATAACTTCAATCAAAAATAAGTAGCACGAAATCACCATTAGATAAGATTTAATGAAAAACATCAACAAATTTTAAAAACTTAACTATGTTGTTAACAAATTTTGTATTTGCAAATCTCACAAAAGTAATTAGTACACCTACATTTATTTTCAGTTTTGCTTGGTTCACATCATTTTCTTTGTTCGTTGTAGCGGAGTGACTTCTTTTATGCTGTTCTGTACTTGAGTTCAATGTATGGTCCAATGAGCTAGTGTACTCTTATGAGTCACTGTAGTCTTCAAGTTTCGTCCTTAGTTTGGTTGGTAAACGTCTACTATTGTCACTGCGTCGTGCAATATATCCTTGTACAAGTTATTCTGAAAGCTCATGTTTGAGCAAAATAATAGAATAATAGGTTTTTATGATTCCATTTAATAAAGAGAAACTTAATTGATGTACATATTTATGAAATACAGATTTCGAAAAAACTTACGAGATCGGGCGCGTGGTATCTAGGAGATAAAATTTAATGACAGGTGAAACTCACGACTCCATTAAACACAGTGACTCAACATTCCTTGAGGGGGAGTTCTCTAAAACACATAACTTGAAGCACTACAACACCACTCTATGCTATGAGGTGTGGCAAATATTTTTCTAGAAATGTGTATCTGAGAGAGATACACGCGCCCGACGGAGGGTTAAGACCAAAGCCTTACCTCACATGGCCAACCTGAGCAACTGTAGATGTTATGCTGAAAAAACTTTTACGTATCTGTTGTTGAGTTCAGAAAAATCAAACCAATATGTTTTTGAAACGTTTGCCCAACATAAGTGGAATCATAGGAGGAGCAAATCTGTCCAGGAACTCAACATAGTCTTTAACACTGAGCAAATATTTTTAAAGGACCGCTTGCTCCTATAGGTGGTTATCCTCCCAAGTTGTCCTAACTTACAAGGCGACTGCACGCCCTTCCACCCACCGATTTGAACGAAACTTTCTCAGTGTGTAGTACTTAATGAAAAACCAACTCGGTTAAAGCGAGAGAACGCACTTCTCAAGCGTTTGACTGAAAAAAAAAAAATGTTAAAGATTGCCTGAACGTCTTGACGTGTTGTTAATGTAAGTACTTCAAACGGACTCGGTGGACCTTAAGTTCTCGGGATGCACGCGGGGAGCGACTATTTCATTTCTGGGCTTTTTTTTTTTTTTTTTACTTTTTGTTTCTAGGGTCTTTATTTAATATTGATAAATAAATAAAAAGTTGTTTTTAACCATTAACATTTAATTTTTAACGTGTTCCGTAAATTTAAAGAAAATTCGAATGCTTTCTGTCAAAATATGATTGGTATATAAAATTACGTCACTGTTTTATATGCCTATTATTAGTATCTCTCATTGTTATGCAAAGGCTTCACTGTCCACAGGAAATATAAAACTTTTGTGGACAGTGAAGCCTTACATAACAAATAATTTTATTATTAACAAATCCACAGCAACGACGGGTATACATCGGGAAATGTAAAAATTTTCCGGGAAGTAAAGCCTTGCCAAAAAAATACTATTTTTATTCAGCCTAAAATGAATTCCCGGGCGAAGCCGGGTATCTTAGCTAGTATATATATACTCAACTATAACTACATATATATATATATATATATATATATATAGATATATATATATATATATATATATAATAGAACACACACACAAACTCAGCTGCCCTCTTTCTGAGGGTACCTGTGTGGTCAGCCTCCTAATCTGCCAATTTCTTGATAATGATGTTTTGTTTTTTAAATTTTGTTTTAAATTTTAAATGAAAATTTGGAATAAATTGAATGTGTGCAAATTAGGGGGGTATCTCAGGTGAGAGTGAAGCTTAACTTTATCATCTTTATTTTTTGTATAAATGGTGATTGACGATTCTTATCGATGATTTTAGGATAAGTGTCGATAACTCCTTCAAATCACCTTTTGCCAGCCCATGCTCTATTAATGCCGTCACCGTTTTTTGGTGGAGGACTCCTCTTGAGCCGAATAGTAGTCCCATAACCGCCCACTCTTGTATTTGATATTTTTTTTGAGAAATACGGGCAGCACGGATCATATATTGATTTTTTCTCTTGGTCCACCTCGTCAGCTTGATTTTTGTGCATCTCAAAACGGACAGTAGGATCCAATATATATAATCCAATAATATATCCAATATATAAACTAACTGTATATATATATATATATATATATATATATATATATATATATATATATATAAAACAAACTTTTTTACATATACTTTATATATAACTATATATATATATATATATATATATATATATACTTTATGACTGCACAACATTTAGTCAAAATAGATCAAATTTAATAATGAACATAACTTTAAAAGGAGGTAATTGGCCAGAACCACCTCATATTATATTTAACAAATATAATAAAGAATTTATAAAGTTTATCAAAAGTATAGATATGGATGTAGCAAAAATTCATTAGAATGTGAAGTTGATTGTGAGGAATGGGAATTATAATTCATTATATTTACCTTACATAGACTCGCAAATTAAACATCGGTTGAGTTTAAGTTTAATTTCAATTGATATGCTTTTGTTCCTTATGTATTTATTTATTTACTTTTCATTTCATTTATTAATTCTGTTTGTAATTACCATACTTATCTTAATATTGTATTTTATTTTTATTTTTATTTATTTATTTATTTTTATTTCATTTTTTATTTTATTTCTTGAATATTTGAATGACAGTTGATAAACAAATATTTATTGTAAAATAATGATGTATTTAAACATAATAATACATGTAATATGCCATGTGGCAATGGAACATGTATTCGAATAAATAACTCCTCACATGGTTACTATGAGGAGAAATAAAAAATATTTATATATATATATATATATATATATATATATATCTTTTAACGCCCTAGTGGTCGTTAACGCTTAAAAACAAGCCAGTGGGAGGGAGGAGGGGGGGTTAGTGGGAGAAATTCGACAATTCTTAATATCTCTGTTATTATGCGTCGGATCGAAAACTACTATAGAATCAAACTTATTGAAAATGTAATGTTATATCAAATATGTCATGTACGTTTTTTTCATTATATTGATTATTAACCCAGATTAGCATTTTTTTTTTTTTTTTGGTTTTCAGCCTTCAGTAAATCCCCACTCCTACTCATGTCATATTAACAATAAGCTTATATTTTATTGTGTTATACTATGAAGCACATTTTTTGAAGCCTAAATGCTAGTGTATTGTTCTTATTGAACTTTTACGTTTTGAGATAAATTGTGAATACGCGAGGCACGTGGGAAATCTGCTTAGTTAACACGGACTTTTTTAGTTACACGTACCTATACCCAGCTTGAAGAAACTCCCCCCTCCCAGGAATTGCAACGATAGTTGATAACAAAAAATTTTATCTCTTACGAAAATTAATTGAAGTTTTAACGATTCATTTATTAATGCCTTTTCCAAAATGCTTTTTGGGAACATTAATTTCCCGGCTAAAACAAATTTTACTTAATACAAAACTTACTTAAACAAGTAGCCAAACAATTAACTAATGAACAATCAAATTGTTTTTCTAACCGAACGACGAGAAAACCGTCTAATATCAGATAAAAAAAAAACCTGCTTCATACGAAACTTTAATGCGAGGAAGTGCTTCGAAGAAACAAAGAGTAAAACTTTGACGAGAAAAAAAAAAATAAAGCAAGAAAAAAGTTAGCTTAGGTTTGATATAGGACTGGCGTCTTCCTTCCCGACGGAGTTGTTTTCTTATAAACTTCAGGGGCTCCCCTTATTCGGCAGAAATATTCCATAAATATCTAGAAGAGGTAGAACTGACCGTAAATAAAGGTTGGTAATGGGTCTATTAGAGGAACCCAAAGCTTTTACACTTTTTCCGTGCCGGAACCCAAGTTAGGTGTCCGTCTCATGGGACGGTGTCCTCACCTCCCATTTGCTCTCGGCTTAAAAACTTATTTTACTTACTTTATAGACAGTAAATAAGTGTCACTCTTTTTCTTTATTATGTTGAACCAGTTTTCTGCTTCACCATCACTCACAATGTTTACTATTATTCTAAGGGTTGAGGCCAAAGAGAAAATAAAATATTATCTACAGACAATATAAAAGATGATTCTTTTCAACACCGGTATTTAGTGTTCAAACCACGAGTCAGTAATACGCGCTATAAAGGAGAAATATGTTCATAATTATTAACTAATATGAAAGGTTTAAATTTAATATGTAAAGACCGTGTATTAAACTCGACGTTGACTTTAGCCCACTTCCTCTAGCAATTCATAGTTTAGCTTACCACATTGCATTAAACAAATACGTGATATAATAAAATTAATCTAATTATTATCATATTTGTAAAGGACCTAATTCCCTTCAGATTCAGATATTCCACTGGAGGCTATCCAATCATCCTAATCCAGAAGTCCTAGCCCTTTCAAGTACCACTCATCCATATTCCCCTCCACGGCGCCTCAAGAGACAATGGCTCAGAGATCTCTTGTAGAAGTGTAAAGTGAAGTGATAGCAGTGGCTATTTTCTTATCAAGTGCCATTCCTCCTTAGCTCTTGACTTCCTTGCCAGTCAGGGAGAGGCTGCTCCTCTCATTGTGGTGAAGGGGTGTAGCTTCTGTCGAGAGTGATGGAGGATGGCTGTATTTTAGACTATCACATTACCAAATTTACATTTAAATGCAGAATGTGATTTTCTTAATAAAATAAATAAAAAGTTATTATGATATGGCCCCTTTCAGAGAACGAGGAAGTATCCACGAATTTAAAGGAGGAGACAGCATTTATGGCTTATAATAAAATACAAATATATGTTAGTTGATATCTCTTAAGGGAAATTTCCTTTAAAAAGGTTGAGTTCACTAGTATATAATTTCACTCTTGGAACACCTGGTAAGCCACTCAGATAGTTCCTATAGTATCCTGTTAAATCCTTATCTTTCACATGAACACATTTCTCTGTGCATAATTTTTCTAAATATCACATATATGTATTTTAGTAATTTTTTTTTATTATCCGTATATTTTAATGTTTCTCATAAGCGATAATGCAAAGACTTCTGCACGCACTTTTGATGAGATCCTACTTTTTAATATTGCGTTTAAGATAATGTTCTCTGAATCATTAAGATATCACTGCCAGAAAAAAATTCAAAATATTATTGTATCTCTGATAAGAAACCTCTAAACGTGTTACATACATTTCACAGTTTATCTAGTACTCTACTGCTTATAAATATCAACAGTCGAATGCCTGCACTTAAAAAGTTTGATTTTTTACTGGTGTCATACCTGTTTACGGAGACGCTTTTTATAACAGATTCCCTTAAGGAAAATCAGCTATTGAGGTTTACTCATACGCGATTTTCGAAATTTTTCCTTCAAATGACCATCGATCCTACCCAGGAGAAGACGAAAATGAGGTCCGTTCATAAACTGTATTTTATATATAAATGAATATATATATTTGCGCTCTATCTAGCGGACCGTCAATTATTGTTTAAAATCGGTAACCAAACTCGATATTTAGTCGTTTTTATGTAAAAAAAAGATCAAGTTCGTTAATGGCTGAAATCGGGCCAGTGGCGGGGGGTATAAGGGGGAGGATGTTTGAAAATTCGAAATATCTCCAATAGAAACGTCGGATCGAAAAATATTACAGAATCAATCTTATTGCCAAATTAAAATTTTACTAAAAATAATGTTTTAAAATTTATTCGTACTTAATATTTAACTGAGATATTGCATTTGAAATCTTCATGTGCCGCAAGCAGTGACTATGTTCGGAACTTTCCACCGAGAGCTCTGCGGCCGTATCGTAACTATTCGTCCCCTCGTGAAATAGGTTTAGAGGTTTCTTACTACTACAGCTGTATTAGCGGATTCTCTATAGTAAAACCTTCACGTGGGGAAATCTGGTTAGTTTACGCAGCCTCTTCGTGACGAATTTTTTAGTTCATGGTTGGCTATGAGGCAATGCGTCATGAATTCTTAGTAGGCTGGTATTGAAGAGAAAGGGCGATTGGCTGAATACTGGTTCATTATAGAATAATTGAAGAAGAAGAAAGATGGTCAAAACAACAAGTGTCATTTTAGTCCTAAAACAACTTAGGCATGCAAACTGTTTCCTAATACTAAAGGAAAGGAATATAAAATAGACGACAACAAAAGGAAGATTAGGAAACTGCCAGAGAATGACCTTCAACTCTTGGACAAATCCTTGGAATGCTGAGAACGGCATAACATCTCCTTCACTGATATGCACACTAGATTTAGGTCTTTTTTACGCACAAATACAGCGTTGTTATTGTCTCAGGGTATTAGTTAATCGGTCATGAACATAACAGTAATATAAAATAGGTAATACACGAATCATAATGCAACATTCCTTATAGGAATAAAAAATTAAAAGTTAATTAAAATATTTAAAAACAATAAAATCCATTCAGTAAGCTATATACTTACAAAATTGGTCACACTGATCTTTTAAGTTTATGATAAAAAAGTAAATGTACCAAATGTAAATATAAATGTACGTATTTCCACACGCATAGGCATATTTGTCTATCTCATTTTAGCTGATTTCCCCTAGGGGAAATCAGCTATTGAGGTTGTACTCATGATGGAATTGCGACATTTTTCTTCAATTGTCCATCGATCCTACTTAGTAGATGACGAAAATGGAGGTCCGTTTCAAACTGTATATATATATATAAAATTTTAACCTCTGTCTACATTGATTTTTCTTTTGTGAATTTTCACGATAACTTTTCGTTTCACATGTCATAGACACCATAACTGCATTTTGTTTCTTTCTTGTCTGATTGTTTGTTTGTCTGTTTGTTACCTTTTCACGCATAAACGCCTGAACCGAATTTTATTGAACTTGGTAATGTATATTTGGTTTGTTATTTAGAGTAACTTTTGTTATATACACTTTTTTTCGTAATACCGAATTATAAACGAGATATACGCTAAAACCTATAGCGGAAGTGAACAATTTTATTTAGCGACAAAAGACTCAACCGACATAAATAAAACTCGGGATATCTATTAGCACTAAACGCTTTCATTATAATAAGCCATACTAACATTTCTAGGGACGGAACAGGAGTGGGGGTTATAAGGGAAGCCAGAAATTAAAAATAGCGATATTTCGTTTCCTATGGTTTTTTCGGCAAATATAAACATAACAAAAGTTGTTTATTTGTTTATTTATAGAAATTTTCTCAAAAAATTCTTTTCAATATAGAACTACCAAGGTACATCACCTGGAAAAACTAATACAAATTATAATATATAATTGTAATATTTTGTCCTTAATAATTTATATCTATGCATAATGCACAGAAAACGGGAAATATGACAATACGGAGGATCGTGAAGTCTTACATAAAAAATTAATTTTATTATTAACAAATCCACAGATACGACTGGTATTTAACCCTAAACACTGGGAAGTAAATGACAAAATATTGAGCAAAGTAAAGCCTTGCCAAATCCTCACCATCCAGCCTCAAATGATATCACCGGCGCAGCCGGGTATCTGAGCTAGTTACGTTTTAAATTTAGATAGCTCACAGGCTTTCACTAATAGTTAACATTAATCCTTATATTATACGTATGAAATATATTGTATAGATACGGACGTCTTTAACATTGAAATTATCTAAAAACCTTTTTAGCACGCCTTTTAATATATATATATATATATATATATATAATATAATATATATTATATCTATATATACTGGGTGTGGCTATTAAATAAACGAGACTGACGCTGCTACAGAAGAAGTGCGCAGTCGTCAAAAAACGCCAGCAACTAACGCTGTTTATCGTGAAGCTTCTCTTTGGAATATTGTGCCTCTCGCTTCCTTTAAACAAAACATTACAGCCGTAGCCTTCGATCGCATTAGAGTTGTTTTTTGTTTTCGCCGGAAAAATGTTAAAGTGTAACAGTAGAGCAACGAATTGTTGTGAAATTTCATGTGAAACATGTGAAAAATCGCTACTAGAGAAACTTATAATTAATTGAAAGAAGTGTATGGCAATGAATGTTTATCGCGTGCACATGTTTTTTGAGTGGTTTAAGCGTATTTTCCTAAGATTGCCCCGAGAAGACGTTCTATAATGATTCAACTCCTGGGTCGCCCTTCCACGTCGAAAACGGATGACAATATCGGAAAAAATCGGTAATCTGGGTTCCTGAAGGTCAAAACATTAATCAACATTACTACCTGACGTTCTTGCATGAAACTCCGCGAAAGACTAAGGAAAAAAACGGCCTGAATTGTGGAAGGACAAGTCATGGGTTCTCCACTAAGACAAAGCGCCGGCTCATTCCGCATTGTCTGTTAAGAGGTTTCTAGCCAAATTCAGCATTCCCAGTGTTTATACCATCCGCCATATTCGCCGGATCTTGGCGCCATGCGACTTCTATCTGTATCCTAAGGTGAAATCTGCATTAAAAGGAACAAGATTTGAGGCTGTTGAAGCTGTGAAAGAGAATGCGGCACGCGTCCTGAAGGAGCTGACCGAAAAAGTCTTCCAGCACTGTTTCGAACAATGGAAGGTTCGCAATGGAGCGTTGTAAGGGATAAAGGAGGGGTGTACATTGAAGGAGATAATAAGTAAAAAATGTATGAAATAAAAATAAAATGTTTTAGAGCGTCATTGTCTCGTTATTTAATAGCCACAAGCACCCAGTAAATATATATATATATAAATAAATATATATATATAAATATATATATAAAATCCAGAGAGAGAGAAAAGATGACGAAATCTGAAATATCAAAGGTGAATTATATATATTTTTACTATTTTACTTTATTAAAAAATTATAAATTTCTTGTTTACAAATTTAGATTTTTCACATTATTTGGGATAATCGATATATTTCTATTCCTTCATTTCTATTCTTTCTGTAGACGTATCGATCTAAATAAGCTGACTTTTACCCGCATTGCTTTTTAAGCTTTATACCGACTAGCTTGCTTAGTGAATGGTTCTATAGAAAAATGTAGCTGTTTTATTTTAGTTGCCTTATTGTTGTAGAATATTTCAAGATGATGGCGTCAAAGGACGCAAAACTAGTAGAGAAATACGTATAAATGATATTTATAATAATCATTTGAAGTATTCTACTATTATTTTGGTCAATCTTCTGCTATAGGATGTTGAAAGTGAAAGTTAAATAGGTCATATTTCCACTATTTTATATATTATAATAAATATATATTATAATATATATATATATATATATATATAAATATATATATATATATAATATAAACCTAATAGGTACGATCTCCAATATAAAAAAAATATTTTTTTTTTTTTTGTTTCAAAATTTAGGTCATGAATGCATTCCCGATAGATGAATCTTTTCATGGAAACCAAGTAAGACTTAGCATGTGTCGGTGAATTAAGAATTGTCACAGAATTATAGGGTAATGCGATTTTTTTAAAATATTATAAACGCAAACAAATAACGTAAGTCCTTAACAAGCAATGTATAATAGAGTATAAAAATACTGAGAAAGAGAATAAATGCATTAATATTGATTCGAAGATAAATAAATGTCCATCACGCAGGGGCTGCGTAAACTAAGCAGATTTCCCACGTGAAGTTTTACAATAGAGAAATCTACCCAATAACAAGTGTAGTACGTAGTAAGGGATCACTAAACTTATACACGAGGGACGAATAGTTACGAAAACGGCCGCCAGAGCTCTCTTTGTAAAGTATCAAACAGCTCACTCCTGCCGACCAATGCAGAATACAAACGCAAATATCTCGGGTAATATTCAAGATACAGAATAAATGTATAAAACACAATTTATATCAAATTAAATTGGCAAAAAGATTGATTTTATACAACTTTTCGATCCGAGGCATAATAACGGAAATATTTTGAATTTTCCGAAAATCCCCCTTCTAAAACCCACTCCCACTGGTCCGATTTAAGCCATTAACGAACTTGATCTTCCTTTTTACATAATAAGATTAAATTCCGAGTTTGGTAAAGATCAAAAAAGCATTGCGACTGCTAGAGCGTTAACAGAAATATATAATATATTATATATATATATAATATATATATATATATATATATATATATATACATATATATTTATATCATTTTGAACGGACCTCATTTTCGTCATCTCCTGGGTAGGATCGATGTACATTTGAAGAAATTTGTCGAAACTCGCATCATGGGTACGACCTCTATAGCTGATTTCCCCTAAGGGAAACCTGCTAAAATACTGAGAATGGGAATAAATGCATTAAAATTGATTCAATGAATTTAAAAGATCTTGTAAACTCGTAAATCATAATGCCTTAAATTATAATAAAGTATTCAGTCTTGCGATTTACTTTCTTTGCGATCATCAATTTATTTATGGCATTATTATAAAATCTCCATTACATGTTGTGCCAGTAAAAATAAGTAAATCAGTTATTTTTAAAATTTCATTTCATTGGTATTTAACAAACATTTACGTAGTTAGTTTTACGTCATAGATAATCTGGTTATGACCTTATTCATTTATTAGGCTGGCAAAATGCCAATTTCCTCTATCGCGCTGGACACAGTAATTGGCGACCTGAATTTGAATCCTGAAATTTATAAGTTTCCATTAACAGTGGGATTTTTCTCTTTATTTCCTGGCATCTGGCACCTATTAAGGAGACCATTAAGGAGCGACTTCAGAATCCTTAGCGACTTGAATCCTCTAAGGACTTAGAGATCCTTGGCTGAGTGCGGCCCAACTTAAGTCGTTCCAGTAAAACTCTTGTGTGGTAAGTTTCGCCCTATCATGATCTCATGTACAACTGAGGTCAGTTATGTCACTGCTGTATAGAGGGTTTTAGCCCTCTATATGTTTATATATATATATATATATAATATATATATATAATATATATATATATATATATATATATATATATTGTCTTGTGTGTCCTGTGCGTAGGCGTGTAAGTACAATTTCTTCTCTTCTAGAGTGCCTATGCTTGAAGTCCAGTTGACCGTATTCGATTTGATTTCTTTAAGTTTACTGTCAGAGTTATACCATAAACTATTCCAGTTATTAATTTTGAGTTTTTGTATTTGAGATAAAGCGTCTTTAAAGGTGAGATATATCCAAAAAAATCTATTTTTTCAATTTCAGTTGATTGTTTGGCTGCCCACATGGACAGGTAGCTAATACATAATAATGTGTTTCTTTAGTCTATGAATATTGTTAAAATTTTCAATAATAACGAGATTGATGGAGTCTATGTCTTCAAGTGACTTTATCGAACTTAATGAGTCTGTACAAATGACTATGTCTCTTTTAGTAGTTGTGATGTTCGTAAATCCTGAGAGTAACCAGTAGTTCTGTCGTGTGTATTGTATCGTATCATGTCGTTTTTTGTGCATTGTATTGCCTCTTATCACTTTAACCCTCGGTCGGGCGCGTCAAGAATATTCCACCATCGGGCGCGTGTATCTCACAGATCATCCTCAACCGTTTTTACGCAAATACAGTTTTTTAATACATATTTTGCACTAAAATGTTCAGCGTGTGATTAGAAACCATAAAAGAGGAAGTATTTGTTTGAAAGAAGTAAATAATTTTTAAAATTGACAAGTATTATAATATAAAGAAACGGTGGACGATAATTTTTGAAATATAAAAAAAAACCACAAATATGAAAAGGCATTGTTTAAATGCACATGCCTTAAATATACATATTTCATTTCAGTTTGTGAATAATATAAAAAAAATTATCTAAATATAACTTCAATCAAAAATAAGTAGCACGAAATCACTTTTAGATAAGACTTAATGAAATTCATCATAAAATTTTAAAAATACCAGTTTAATTTTTATTTATTTTGAAGAGCTGCTTTACAATTAGGACAAAGCATGGAACTATGTTGGAAACATATTTTTGTTTTTGCAAATCTCACAACAGTAATTAGTACACCTACATTATTTTCAGTTTTGCTTGCTTCACGTCATTTTCTTTTGTTCGTTGTAGCGGAGGGCCTTTTTTTATGCTGTTCTGTACTTGAGTTTAATGTATGGTCCAATGAGCTAGTGTACTCTTATGAGTCTCTGTAGTCTTTAAAGTTTCGTCCTTAGTTCGGTTGGTAAACGTCCACTATTGTCACTGCGTCGTGCAATATATCCTTGTACAAGTGCTTTTGAAAGCTCATGTTTGAGCAAAATAATAGAATAATAGGTTTATATGATTCCATTTAATAAAGAGAAACTTAATTGATGTACATATTTATGAAATACAGATTTCAAAAAAACTTACTAGATCGGGCGCATGGTATCTAGGAGTTAAAATTTAATGGCAGGTGAAACTGACGACTCCGTTAAACACAGTGACTCAACATACCTTGAGGGGCAGTTCTCTAAAACACATAACTCGAAGCACTACAACACCACTCTATGCTGGGAGGTGTGGCAAATATTTTTCTAGAAACTGTGTATCTGAGAGATCACGCGCCCGACGGAGGTTAAGACTAGACACTGAGTTGAAGAGAAATGCTGCAGATGGAGCTAATGTTAAAGTGCAATAGAATCTATTTGCAAGTATTACTCATGAAGCCAGCAACATTCTGTTTGGGGTCGTAAAACTCTTTTGGAATGAGCTAATGCAGTGTAGGTAAAATAAAGATTATAAGCCCCATGTTGGTGAAGGGAAGAAGAGGAGTCTGGGGGTGGAAAGTTGGCAACCGTCCTGGATTTAAGCCAAGATGAGGATTAAGGTGGACCCAACCCCAAGGAGCTTGGGAGGGGTGACAACACAGCCTCTGCATGCCCCAGCCTTTCCCTAGATAAGCCTATTGGAATCCATTCAACCTGAAATATTTTGGGGTATAGATAGGACACAAGTCGGAATATCTCGACTAGGAAACGTCAGGATACGCATTTATAAAAAAAAAAAAATCGTCAGGTCCTCTAGAAACGGAAATATTTTTCCCCGTATCAAAAGCTGAATTAATTGACTAAAGCGTGCAAAATGTACCCATTTTCTTGGTTTCTAGTTTTATATGTAGTGAAATATAAATTATTTTCGATACGAAATATTGACTCACTAAATATATAAAGAAAACACTAGAGGAAGACATTTTTTTTATAAATAAGTGAGTTTCTAACCCTTAGTTATCATGAACAAATCATTGGTACGTATTTTATCTCAACAATTCCTTTCTTTCAGATAATTATACACTTTAAATGTTCTTCCTTAGAAGTATAAAATAAGATGGAGGATATTATAACTTAAAATATTCAGTTATTCGTTCTTTGTTTAAGGAGAAATAAAGATTTAACTTTTCATTTCAAATGACAAGGCTCACCAAAAAAAAAAAAGTAAAATATGTTATATTTTGCATTACCAAATAAATATTGTTAATATTAATTCTCAGCTGCAACAAATGCGAACTATAACATTTTATATGTAATGTAGAAGTCAGACGCAGAAGAAAAAAAAAGAAAGAAAAATAATACTTAATAAAAAAATTAATTGTGGCTGCTTGCCAATGATGAATTCCTCAATACACTTCTAAATTATCAATCACAAAAAAAAAATATAAATAAATAAACACAAGTAAATGCAAATGAAGTAAAAGTTTAGTTAAAGTACATGAAATATAAGTAATAAGTTCGCAATAAAAATTAAGCAAAAAATAAAAAAAAAATAAATAAAAAAAGATTAAAAAACAATGTATACTATTATATATATATATATATATATATATATATATATATATATATATATATATATATATATACAAAAGTTGTTTTATTTAGTAAAAAATTTGTTTTTTTTTTAAATTTACTTCACAATCTATACAATGCACAAAACGGTACAGATCTGGAATTGAGAATTAAAATTATTTTAATGTATTGTTAATATTTTGTCCCTTATAATCAAAAAAAAAATACCATCACCATTCATCCTCTAATGAATTCCCGATCGAAGCGGGGTATCTGTGCAAGTATATATTAATATCTTTTAATGCTCTAGCAGTCGCCATTTTTTTTTTATCGGTACCAAACTCGATATTTAAACGTTTTATGTAATAAGACAGATCAAATTCGATAATGGCTGACATCGGACCAGTGGGAGGGGAGGTTTAAAGGAGGATTTTCGAAAATTCAAAATATCTCCGTTACTATGCGTTGGATCAAAACATTGTATAGAACTAATCTTATTGAGAAATAAATTGACTGTAATTATTCTTATGAACATTTATTCTCTATCTTGAATAATAACCGAGATATTTTCAGCCTTCAGCGAACCCCCACTTTTACTTATGTTACATAAACAATACTCGGTTATGTAATACACCACATCATTTGAAGCTTAAATACCAAAAATTGTTTTAAGAGATATTTATTATACGAGATACATGCATATATTTTCTCGTGCCCCCCTCTCTAAGTTTTTGAACTACTAAAATTTGATTGATTGAGATAAAAATTATTCTGATCCATTATAAATTACAGTACTAGATATAGTAAATAGTTTTCAATAAAATTAATATGTTATATTCTCATATATTTCAGTAATTGTTTTTCTTTCCTGTAAGAAGTTGGCACACATGTTTGTTTAGGTTTCAGGTGCTTCATGTCTGGTGGTTTCTTATTATCGTTTGTACTTATTCACTTGATGTTGACGGTGCTATTACCAGTATGTAGATTTATCTATTATTAAACATCACGAGGGAAATCTGCTTAGTTTACGCAGTCCCTGAGCGACTGACTTTTTCTCTTCTCTTTCTGCTGTACAATGTTATTAAACTGTTAGCATTAAACTATGTCAGGAGGATGTGAAAATATTACTTTTCGCGAACGTGTACAAATAATTCTCAAGGGCTTAAGAGAAATACCGGAATCAAAAGACATTCGGGGAATATTGCTGCCTGGAGCATGTTTCACTTGGTCCCCAAAAGAGACACGAAGCATCACACACGGCTTTTTCTATGAATGCCATACCTGTCTTTTAAAAGAGGTAGAAAGAGACTTTACGCCAGAAAGAGGCTTATGATGTGAGCAGACTTGGAGAGGGCTGTTTTCACTGCTCGTCACGGGAGATGTGAAGCCAGCCTAATAAGAGGAATTTGCTTCCTCTAATACGATTGTGTGTAATCCACCATGTCTCAGGATTTCATTGTGTTCTTCACAACTGACTCAGCATTCCGCCCCAGTTACTCGATGGCAAGCAAATGGAACTCAGTACCACTTCAGAAGGTATTACTACAAGACCTCTCAATAAAGCAACATGAAATAAATTAAAAACAAAAATCGAAAATTTGATTCCATACAAAAAAACTAAATAGAATTAACATTTCTAATCAAAATTAGAAAAACAAAAATTGTGGTCAAATACTCATGAGGCGATTTTCGAAATTTTTCTTCAAATGCCCATCGATCCTACTTAGGAGTCAACGAAAATGAATTCAAAACTGTATATATATATATAGATATATATATATATATATATTTGTCAGTTACCGCTCTAGCGGTCACAATTTTTGCTTGATCGTTACCAAACTCGATATTTAAACGTTTTATGTAAAAATAAAGATCAAATTCGTCAAAGGCTGAAATCGGACCAGTAGGAGGGGGGGGGGGGCGATTTTCTGTTAAAGGGGACGATTTTCGAAAATTCGAATATCTCAAGTATATAATATAACACATATATAATAGCAAGAGTAAATATAAATATTATACCAGGAATAGTCAAAAGATTCTTAAAAAAAAAAAAATATAAATGAAGGTAGCATCCTGTTTTTCAGCATATCAAAAACAATTAAAGGAGTCTTTTCTTCAAAGAAGTATTCATGGAATTGGATATTTATTCATTCCCTATTCTCAGCTTTATCCGAATGTAGATGATTCATCTTTCGGAAATCCAGAAGAAATTGTCAATTAGGAGCTTAGACAAAAGTGATGACTTGGTTTGGATGACGTCGGTAGAAAGAAAAATAAAACTGAAATCCGGCTGGAAGAGCGGTGGCCCTTTATCTGCCCGGATCATGGCGGCCAAATTGATTGGGGCCTCTCTCTCCCCCCCCCCGGTCTTTGTTTCGGCGAATTTAATTCAAAGGTATTCCCGGCAGGAAGTATGAGGGGGGGGGGAGCTTCCAAAGAAATCTTCTAGTTATTGGCTGACAAAAGATGCTCCGAGGCGGCCCTTAGATCTTATCCCTTTGCCTTGCAGTATTCTGACGACTAACTGCACCTAAATACTAGATTCATCTCATAGAAGAAGGAGAAATGCATAGTGGATTTTGTTGACACACTAATTAGCAACTGCACAGAGGAATGTGACAAACTGCAAACACTAAATGCCATTAATCTTTCTGTCTACTGACACTCTGCTTTCTTCCCCTCTCTCTCTCTCCCTCTCTCTCTCTCCCTCTCTCTCTCTCTCTCTCTCTCTCTCTCTCTCTCTCTCTCTCTCTCTCTCTCTCTCTCTCTCTCTCTCTCTCTCTCTCTCTCTCTCTCTCTCTCTCTCTCTCTCTCTCTCTCTCTCTCTCCTCTCTCTCTCTCTCTCTCTCTCTCTCTCTCTCTCTCTCTCTTCTCTCTCTCTCTCCATCTCTCCTCTCTCTCTCTCTCTCTCTCTCTCTCTCTCTCTCTCTCTCTCTCTCTCTCTCTCTCTCTCTCTCTCTCTCTCTCTCTCTCTCTCTCTCTCTCTCTCTCTCCTCTCTCTCTCTCTCTCTCTCTTCTCTCTCTCTCTCTCTCTCTCTCTCTTTCTCTCTCTCTCTCTCTCTCTCTCGCTCTCTCTCTCTCTCTCTTCTCTCTCTCTCTCTGTGCTCTCTCTCTCTCTCTCTCTCTCTCTCTCTCTCTCTCTCTCTCTCTCTCTCTCTCTCTCTCTCTCACTCTCTCTCTCTCTCTCTCTCTCTCTCTCTCTCTCTCCGCAGTACCTTTGGGTTTCCCCATACCAGCGGTCTTCATTTAATAAGAGTTATAAACAATGTAACCTACTCACCGCGGATGGCTAAGCATAATAAGTGCAATATTTGGAAAATTCAGTTTAATCCCTCTCTCTCGCAGCTCATCCTCTGCTCTCCTCAGTGAAGCTGAAGAGCTAACTCTAAATACTAACCCACTAACTTAACTTGAACACACATATTTACACATAATTTACAAATAGGCATATTAATTAAAATAATAATAATAATTTTACAGAGCAAGAGTGTCTCAACACCTCTTGCGCAAAGGACCTAAAGGCTGAAAATCTATCAACGTCTTTTTTCTTTCTGGTGTCCTTCGATTTATACAGTTTCTTTGGATTTTGCTTGATGAAAAGCGTACACTAGAACCACATAGAAGGATTTGAACCACATCTATTTTACAAGTCATTAAGTTAATCTATGTTATTTCTGGCGATGGGGAGTGTGACAAATCATGTTTTTTAAGTATACAACTTTGACGCTTCTCACAATACGTTTTATGTTATAAGCGCTTTCAGCAATTTACATTAGCCACCAAGACTACAATAAATATGGATTTCGGTATGTGTCATTTCATGACCAATGGCGAACTTGGTGGATTCGGTCTTCCTTCATTAATTAATTTAATATCAAAAGATCATGTTAAGCCTCTCTTCTGTGCAAAATGTTGGCGAGTTATATTCTAGAGTGGTTTTCAATTTCATCCCTTAATAACAATAAACTAATTATCATGCAAAGTAATTTTAAAAGCTCAAATATTTTCAATGGAACTTTAATCTGCGAGGTACATAGATAAATTGTCGATAAGAAATCATGATTAAATATTATATTTTGTACAGAAAATATTTTCTTCATCGACAACATTGTTGATGGTTAAAAGGATCATTCGATGCATGAGATAAAATTTGTTAATGGCGGTAATAGGACTTGGTGGGGGGGGGGAGGGTTAAAATAAAAAAAAACGAAATATACCAATTATATTGAGTTGGTCCGAAAATGTTATTAAACTAATCTTGTACGTCAATTAATGGCCAACAATGTTTGTTCTTGGAGCTATTTTAATTTTTTGTTTTGAGTCTTTAATTAGCCCCCACTCCTTATCCGGGGATTTTCAATTCTCAGCAATTGTGTTACTAGCTCCAGCTTACATTTATAGATGACATCGTCAGCATAGCATTCCAGCTGGTGGAATATCTTCACATATTACACAGCGGACGTGACAGAGTATTTGATTTTAGTCTCTCTCTTCCGATTTTTCTTTTTCAAAATGGGGCTAGTAAACTTTGGCATCAGTAGAGCTTAAATTCGCTCGGCATGGATAATCATCAAATTTTCTTTATTCACATAAAAAGGAGTTATATTTCGTTGACTCTCTCGCTGGGATAACAGTTCATTTGACATGTGCCGGCTTTCTGCTCCTTTCCTTCCGCGGTTACGTTCTTCAGGTTGTTCACCGCCACAACTTCTGCTAGGTTTGCAAAAGACTAATTTCTAGACGCAGGATTGCGCCCTATCAGCTGTGGCGATGACCATCTAAAGAGTTGCCGAAAATTAGCTTAGACCGTTGGAGCAGAAAGCCGATGAACAAAGACAGGTTTCAAAGAGTGGTTTCAGTGATATTTGATGGAATAAAAGATTGAAATGATCATTCTGTTGAATCAGTGATGATGCGGGTGTACATTCTGGAACTAAATAGTCATCCATTTCTTCTCGTTCCAAGTTTTGTTGGTGATAATTATGTATTCTGACAACAAAGCTAGTCTTGATGTTGGAGAATGTTGTATGAATCCTTTATGTTCATATTTCTGGCAGTAAATAGACGGACAGGGAAACATTCAAGAGCGTCGAGGGCAGCGACCACAATATCCCTTTATGATTCAGACCATTATTGTGTGTCGCTACTTCCCGATAAGATAGTCCTTATGTATGCTATGTCCGGGAGGACCATAGTGAAAAACCATGGGAGCACCATTAATGAGTTGTTCGGCATTGTTGGGACCCTGGTCTCTACACAGCTTGTTAAGGCCGCCTTAATATGGGCAGGTTGTTTTATTCATTAGACGTTCCCATGAATCCAAGCCTTAACGAATGGTGTCGGCCCGCTTTTCGGCTAATTACTAGCCTTTCAGAGCAGTTGCTCAACTTCCTACACCGAATGCCATCCCATAACGGCTGTGTCGGCCAAATCTCCCAGACCCGTTCTTTCAAAATAATTTATCCCAGTCACTAAAATCAGACTGGTTTTACTGGTAAAACTCTCAACATGGGAAATAATCGGATTGCCTTTCAAACGAGGAGCACTAAATTTCTGGAAAAAATATTTAACATTGTCATAGTACACATTTTTAGCAGATTTCCCTTAGAGAGAACCAGCTATGGAGGTCGTACTCATGACGCGATTTTCAAAAATTTTCTTCAAATGTCCATCGATCCTACCCAGATGATGACGGAAATGAGGTCCGTTCAAAATTATATATACATGTCTGTTAACTCTCTAGAGGTGGCAATTTTTGCTTGATCGTTAGCAAACTCGATATTTAAACAAAATAATATAATAAATTATTTTTAATAATTTCAAATTGGGACTCAAATCATTCTACAGGTGCACAAAGATGAAACAATAATAAATTATTTTAATTTTAGGAAATAAAATAATAATACCTCATTATATATATATATATATATATATATATATATACAGACACACATTCACATACATACGTGTTAGACACATTTTTAAAAAAACATGATGGCCATGAGTCGCTAAAAGTTTGCTAGAGGGGAAAAAACTTATAAACTACATTTTAAGAAAGAATAGCAATAATTTATGGGAAATGAAATTTTGATACACAATATCAACATGTTTCATCATATGTATTAAAACCAATTATACAATTTGGAACTTAAAAAAAAAAAAAAAAAAAAAAAAAAAAAAAAAAAAGAAATATTTTGATGAGTATTGAATATTTGAAATGACGACCAAAAATAATATTTTTTTTTTTTTTTATAAAATTGACAAAGTTGAACTATGGCCAATCGTTTTAATTAAAAAGTTGAATTGTTTATAAAAGAGCATTTTTCTTAAATTTTTAGTAATAATAAAATTGAACATCATCAGTCCATTTTTGCTTAATGTTTTGAGCTACTTTGATGAAAATACCATTGGTCAAAAATTGTTATGGATAAGAATCCCCTTTATGTACTTTTTAAAAGAGTTTTAACTATCTAAAAGTAAAAAAATATGTATGCATGTTTCTGCCACTGATATTAGTAATTTCAAACAGTTCAAAAACTTAAATCTTCATGTTCTTCATTGGGCATGTGAGGAAAATCAGAAACTAATTAGTAAAATAAGAAACTAATTAGTAAAAATAAAGATCAAGTTAGTTAATAGCTAAAATCGGACCAGTGGAAGGGGGGGGGGTGTTTAGAGGAGAGGATTTTCGAACATTTGAACTATCTCCGTTACTATACGTCGGATCGAAAAATTGTACAGAATTAATCTTATTTACTATAAATATTGTTATATACATTTATTCTGTATATTGAATATTAACCAAGATGTTTGCATTTTTTATAGGTGTGTGTGGATAACGGACGAGATGAGATCGGCTAACTTCGGTTCTATTCGTGAATTTCCAAAAAACGAATAATTTCACGGGAGCCGAACAGTTACGGAAACGGCCGAACTAGCTTTCGGCGGAGTCAGGAATAGAACCGACTCCAGCCGATCACATCTCGTCCTTTATCCGAGCACACTTAGTAAACATGCTAATATATCGGTTAATATTCTAGATAGAGAATAAATTAACATAACAATATTTATAATAAATTTAATTTGCAATAAGATTGGTAGTAGACGAAAAGTAATTTTGAATTTTCGAAATTACCCCATCTAAATGCCCCCTCTCACTGGTCCGATTTGAGCCATTAGCGACCTTGATCTTTTTTTTTACATAGAACGATTACATACTGAGTTTAGTAACGATTAAACCAAAATTGCGACCGCTAGAATGTTAACAGACAAATATACATACACATATATATATATATATATATATATATATATATATATATATATATATCTTCTTCTTTATATATAAAATTCTACTGTATATATGTATGTCACTGAACTCCTCTTAAACGGCTGGACTGATTCGAATGAATTTTTTTTATGCATTTGGTTGACGCCCTGGATGGTTTAGATTCACAAATCGGCCCGGCAGATAAAGCAGGAGTGGCGATGTTTAGTTTCCTATTTGTTTTTTGTCAAATATGCACAGGATAAAAGTTTTTTACTTTGTTGTTTAGAGCAACTTTTGTCATGTTCACTTTTGTCGTATAACAAAGCATAAACGAGATATACACTAAAAATAATTAAAGTGGGAGCCAACAATTTTATTGGGCACTAACGATTGACCCGGACTTAACAAAACTCTATATGTTAATTAGCATTAATTCTTTCATGATTATAAGCTATATTAAATTTTTTAAGGTCAACGGGAGTAGCGGTTATAAGAGTGGCCTGAATAAAAAATTGAGGGAAATCTGCTAGAGATCATTTAATTGCTCCTTTGCACATATATTTCAAGACTCATCTTATCTACTGTTCACAATCAATATGAATATGACCAGTATAGCTGAAGTGAGATAGATGCCTTTGATAAAATATAGATCTTCGACAATGTATTTGTACCCGCATTAATTTTAGATTTCTGAAATTATTGTAGGGGGAGGGGGTGGATGAAGAGATGGAACATTTGTAGGAATAAGCCCCTTAATTCGACGGTTGTACCTGAAGAGGGCCCGGATTGGATGACAAAAAGCCTTATTTACCGTTAGATCTGCCACTTGAAGCGGGACCAATTGCCTCCCCGAACCCCCCTCCCCCTCACAACCCGCCATAATCCAATTTGCGAACCTCCTCCCCCCCCCCCCGACACAACCGAATTTGAAAGCACTCGACTCTTCCGGACGCGATGGGGGATGACTAACGCTACACACGACAGCTCGAACATCCATAGTAATTTTTAAAATTTACATCTGGACACCATATTAGTGGAAACGTTCAGGGGGAAAAAGTACCTCACGCAGGGGATGCGTAAAGTAAGCAGATTCCCCACGCGAAGGTTTATAATAGATTAATAGATAAATATACATACAGCTGAATAAATAAATACGGTAATGAGAAATCATTCAGCCAATTTACAATACAAGTTAATAATCTCTACAAATGAATATCTAACAATGGGAAGGGGCTGAAGTGTAAACAAACAGGTTTGCCAACCTCGTAGCGCTGAATAGATAGATAGACCGGAAAGACAAACAATCATCGAAATACATCTGAATATAACATATTAATTTTATTGAAAACAATTTACTAAAGCCAGTCCTGAAATTTGTAATGAATTAGAATCAGTTTTATCTCAATCAATTGAATTTTCTCCATCTCTGCTAGTCGCCAGTAGTGGCCCCAAAGCCGTGGCGTTAACGTCAATTATACAGCAGAAGGTAGGATAATTGTTAATTTATAGTAACTTTTTTATAGGGTATACATGTGTTGTTAATGTTTAGAGTATTTATTCACTTTAACTATTTTAATTAATTGAACTATAATATATTCTTTTAATGTTTGACTTAGAT
The DNA here is from genome assembly GCA_019009955.1 of Riptortus pedestris. Lineage (NCBI taxonomy): Eukaryota > Metazoa > Arthropoda > Insecta > Hemiptera > Alydidae > Riptortus > Riptortus pedestris. The sequence continues at coordinate 120,620,840 of CM032231.1, forward strand.
TGTAGTAGTTTTAAGTTAGGACGTTTTCGTAAGACTGATTTTAGTATGAAATTCTATTTTGTTAAAATATTTCAAAATGTAATTGTTGGATGCATAACTTTGCCTAAGCTTGTTTCTTTTTTGTTTGTTAGTTAGCACCTGATGATGGCACGTTAGTGCCGAAAGGCCTTGTGCGTGAATAAATAAATTGGTGGGAAGACTTCGTGTTATTGAGACCTGTTTCCCAGATCTGCACTCCCACATCCAGCAACATACAAATTATAAATTGAATTTTTGTAATCCAAGAACTTAAGACGGGGGGGGGGGGTCAACAGAACGTATTTGCACATATCTCACAAAATAAAAGATCAATGAAAGCAATATTTGGTATAATACGACACTAGTAGGAATGGGGGTTTACTGAAAGCGTAAAACTAAAAAATCCAAATATCTCGGTTAATACTCATTATACGGAAGAGATGTATACAGTAATATTTATAGCAAATTTACGTTTCAATAACACTGTTCCTACACAATTTTTCAATCCGACTTATAGCAACAGAGATATTTCGAATTTTCGAAATTCCGTCCCTCTAACCCCCCTCCCCCTGGTCCGATTTGAGCCGTTAACGAACTTGATCTTTCTTTTTACATAAAACGACTAAATACGAGCTTGCTAACCATTAAAGAATAATGGCGACTGCTAGAGCGTTAACAGACAAATATGTATATATATATATATATATATATATATATATATATATATATATAAATGTATGTTTGTCTGTATGTCCTTTATAGAATCATAAACTACTGTACAGAATTTTATGAAACTTGGTATGTAGGTATATTACTACTAACCCAACTTAGGTTTTAAACTATATCAATATTCTCTGAGACGAATAAGGGTGGGGGTTATAAGCGGGGTCAGAAATGAAAAATAACGATATTTCGTTTCCTATTGGTTTTTCGGCAAATATGCACATTACAAAAGTTGTTTCTTCTGTTATGTAGAGTACTTTTTGTTACGTAAACGTTTGTTGTATACCGAAGTATAAATGAGTTATACACTCAAACCAATGGGGGTGTCAACAATTTCGTGTCACAAAAGACTAATAACACCCCTCTGATTATAAGCTATATTAAAATTTCGAGGTACGAACAGGAGTGGGGGTTATAAGGGACGTGTGAAATATAAAATCGCGAATTTTGTAATTATTCATTTTTCGACAAACGTGCATATAACAAAAGTTTTGTTATTTAAAGTAACTTTTGTTATATGCACTTTTGCCGTAAGACAAAGTATAAATGAGGTATAAATGAAAAACTATAGAAGAAGTCAACAATGCCGGGCTCGGGTGTAAACCCTAAGCATTGAGAAGGGAAAATGTAAAAACATAGTACAAAGTAAAGCCCAATAAAAATAACATCATTATTCAGTCTCAAATGATTTCTGGAAGGAAGCCGGGTACCTTAGCTACTATATATATATATATACTCATAGAATTTTGAACGGACCTCATTTTCGATATCTCCTAGGTATGATCGATTGACATTTGAGGAAAGTTTTCAAAAATCGCGTCATGAGCATGACGTTAATAGCTGATTTCCCTTTACACTCCAGTAGTCGCGCCTGATCTGTGAGATCGCTGATTGCTTTCATATTGTATTGGCAGACATCCTTTGCGAAGGGACTGGTGCCGTGCTTCCAATCTTGCTAGAAGGGGGTGCCGAGCCTAGCCAGACTAGTGCAGACCTTCAAGCATTTAACATAGAGTCGTCAGATTATGATGGATCTCCTAGATACAGCGCGACGTCTCTTGTAAGTATTTGTGTTTATTTTATAATTATTTTCCTTCAATGTAAATCGATCTAAAACAATACATTAACTAAGCTAATTAATTACTAAATTAACTAAGTAACCCCTAACCACCCCTAACCACTAAGTAAATTAAAACATTTTATAAGAATAACAATGATAGTCAATTTATTTTGTTAAACTGGAGGGAGACGATCTGTGAGATACAGCGCGACCACTTTTGTTTTAAATTAATACAAAATTTATTAATTTGTACTTGGGATTTTAAATTTTAAATTTTATTTGATCCAGAACAAAAATGTCTTCCCCAAGCATTTTTAATGAAGTTACAAGTGATGAAGATGTGAAGAAAATACATAGAGTATTATTTGAGGTAGACGTGGATGAAGAAAGTGGTAGTGTACATCACATTCTTGCTGTAGAATATGAAATAATATATGAAGACCTAGATACAGGTGAAGAAGAAAAAATTGAAGAAAGACAAGCTAATTCGGAAATATAAACACAGAAGAATGAAAAGTAATGAATCAACAAAGAAAATAGCCTGCTTTGTCAATATAGAAGACTGATTTTGTATATATGTATATTATACTTGTTTTCTATCATTTCTGTTATTTTAATTAATGTTTTTTGTCATAAAATAAATTTATTCGTAAGTAACAGTATTTTACTTTAATTTCCTTTCAAATGTTGTAGTTTCAGGTTATACTATTTCTGGGATTAAAATGAGATCTGACAGATACAGCGCGACTACTTTTGTAGCGAATCTGGGCGCGACTACTGGAGTGTTAAGGAAAATCTGCTAAAAAACCTGTTTTTCTTACGAGTTTAAATATAGCTTGGGGATGAAATAACATCTTGACCTTATTGGAAGGGAGCTTGCCTATGGAAGATGGCAGGGAGTATAAGGCCTGCTGTTAATGTATATAGGGGGGGGGGTTCGTCTGTAGTCTTGAGAGGGGGGGATTTCCCATGGGGGGCCCAGGCCCCATCTGCCGGCCTTCTATTCCCTTTAGGGCACCACTATAGGACATTTGCATACCGGCCACCTCTTGTCTTGTTCTATCAAACATTTACATTTAAACACAATCAAACATCTGAATGAATGTTGATTTAAGCCCAGACCAACTCGATTGTTTCAGAAAACGGCAAAAGTCTTTGGAATTATGAATCGGTTATTCAATTAGGATTGGGTTTGGGCTATATAATTACTTTGGAGCAATCCAATGTGGTAAAAATATCACGGATTTTACCACATTGGAGTAAAGTTTGATGGAGTGAACTTTGACATCATATTACTTTTTTTTTATTTGGTTTGTGCCCCACATCGATGGTGATTGGTAAGATCTCTGTTAAGGGTTAGTTATAATAATATATTTATTCCTTCATGTACACCTTGGTTTTACTTTATTCATATATTACGGGAAATATCTGAGTGTTTCTCATATCCGTGCTTTGTCTAAATGAATATAATAAAAATTATCCTTTAAAAACTTTTTAAGTATTCTATAGACCTCTGTTTTGTGTTCCAATTTTTTTTTCTACTTCTGTTTTTGGTTTCCATCTCTGTTTTGTGTTGAATTTTTGTTTTTCGTGTTCAATTTCAGTTGTGTTGTATTGTTTTTATTTCGTTTAAATTAATTTTGTTTCGTTTTTTAAGTTTAATTATTTATTATTATACTGTTTTTTTTTTCTGAGCAACATCGCCAAAGCTGCGAAACTCGAAATGAAACTGCAAAAATAAATAAATATTCTATTTTATACTATATGTATTTGTAAATGTTAAAATGTTTTAGATATGTTAGTATTTGTGGAATATATTGGCTGCTGTCAGTTAATAGTTCTGTCATATCGTGGGGTATATGAAGGCTGTTTCGTTGGATGCAGTCTGTCAGTATGTGTTTTATCGTAAGGTGTTTGTTGCAGTATTTGCATATAGGGTTATCAGTCCTTGTCATTAAGTGTCTATGTGTCAGGTATGTGTGGCCGATCCTGAGTCTGGCAAGAACAACTTCCTCCCGTCTAGTACTCCTATGGCTCTATGGCCACTCCTTAATAGTACTTTTGATATTGCCGAGGTGGTACTTCTGATTCTGATGGCCATTTATTTAGGACTCGGAGGCATGTATGTCTTCGTATAGTAAGTTGGTTGTATTGAGTTTTTTCAGTAATTAGTTTAGCCTGGTGGTTTGCTGTCGTACTAAGTCCAAGGTCCTCGTGTCCAGGCAGCCAATATAGGGTAATTTTATTTTGGTATGTTTGTTGTCTATAAATTTCTTCTGTTATGTTTAGTGCTATTGGGAGAGTGATGTAAATGTCTCGGAGGGTTAATAATGAATGACCACTCCTTACTAGTTAATTTTTCAAAAATCGCGTCAATCGTACGACCTCAATAGCTGATTTCCCTCAAGGGAAATCTGATAAAAAGGTACAAGTATTAATTATTTCACTCATTATATATTTGAAGTGGTTTTGGCAAATTTAATGAAGAAATCTATGCGTATTTAGCTTTTTAAGTCTTGAATTCAATTGTAGTGATAAAAATTCGTTAAAACCTACATAAACAGGTGTTATAAATAAACATATTTTATATTTAATCCCAAAAATTAAGCATTAATAACAACGAGAGTTTAATTTGTGCTAAATCTAATACTTTATTTAATACCTACATCTCATATTAAATGTGGCCTACCTTAAATGTGCTAATAATATTCGACAGTATCGGTAAAACTGTAATTATATTCAATTTAATTAAATAGAGCAAATAACAGCTGGGTATCAGTTCGGTTTTTGAGGGATTAATAAACGGTTTGACCAATATTGGGGCATCCGCAAACAGTGCTCTGGAGTATTTGTGTGTGTGAGGCCTAGGTAAACTGCAACTCGTTAGCCTTGAATTCATCAGAGAGAGTTCATTAAGCAAATTAATACCTTGATCTAGTCCAACTAATCCTAGCTTGGAGTGTTTTACTTTGGTATTAAACTCTCCATTTTAGCTGCCTCCTACAGCTGTTACGCCTCCCAGCTACGACAAGCTCAAGAAAGTTAGAACTAGAATAAGGCTAATTTAATTAGAGACTTATAAATTGGAATTCTGAACAAAGTACAATGTGATTACTGTTTTATTTTCTACATGAGCAAAACGAGACATGCACTGTTTCCAATTGGCAATTCATTTCCACTAATGCAGTTATTTCTTCTTGAATAGAGTGCAACTTAAGGACGTGTCTGTATTAAGCTCGAATTGGAATAACGGGAAACAGTAACTAAAGCTAGGACATGGTATTAGCAGATTTCCCATAAGGGAAATCAGCTATTGAGGTCGTACTCATGACGCGATTTACGACATTTTTCAAATGTCCATCGATCCTACCCAGAAGATGACAAAAATGAGGTCCGTTCAAAACTGCATATATATATATTTGTCTGTTACCGCTCTAGCAGCCGCAATTATTGATTACTCGTTACGAAACTCGAAATTTAGTCGTTTTATGTAAAAAGAAAGATTAAGTTCGTTAATGGCTGAAATCGGGCCAGGGGGAGGGGGGGTAGAGGGAAGGATTTTCGAAAATTCGAAATATCTCCGTTACTATACGTCGGATCGAAATATTATATAGAACCAATCATATTTCAAATTGAATTAACTATAACTATTGTTATATACATTTATTCTTTATCTTGAATATTAACCGAGATATTTGCATTTTTCAGTTTTCAGCCTTCAGCAAACCCGCACTTCCACTCATGTAACATACACAATACTCCATTATATAATAAACTGCATTATTCGAAGCTTAAATATCAAATATTGTACTCAAGAGACCTTTATTACACGAGATACGTGCAAATATGTCATGGTGACGCCCCCCCCCCGGCTTAGGGTTTGGGTTTCTAAAATTTGATTGATTGAATAACAATTATTCTGACTCATTATTAATTACAGTACTAGATATAGTAAATAGTTCTCAATAAAATAAATATGTTATATTCTGATATATTTCAATAATTGTTTTTCTTTCCGGTGTGAGGCTGGCAGATCTGTTTGTTTACATTTCAAACGCTCGGCAGGTTATTGAAATTGACGGAAACATTTCTTATTTCCGTTTGTATTTATTCACTTAATATTCACAGTGGTGTTGTGTTAGCAGTATATAGATATATCTATTACTAAATTTCACAAGGGAAATCTGCTTAGTTTACGCAGCCCCTGCGTCACGGACATTTTAGCAGTTTTCCCTTGAGGGAAATCAGCTATTGAGGTCGTACTCATGATGCGAGTTTCGAAAAATTTCTTCAAATGTCCATCGATCCTACCCAGGAGATGACGAAAATGAGGCCCGTTCAAAATTTTATATATATATATATATGTATATATATATATATATATATATATATATATGTATATATTTGTCTTTTAACGCTCTAGCGGTCGCAATTGTTGTTTGATCGTTACCAAACTCGGAGTTTAATCGTTTTATGTAAAAAGGAAGATCAAGTTCGTTAATGGCTGAAATCGGACCAGTCTGAGGGAGGGTTTAGAGAGGGGGGATTTTCGGAAAATTCAAAATATCTCCGTTATTATGCGTCGGATCAAAAAATTGTATAAAATCAATCTTATTGCAAATTAAATTTACTATAAATATTTATCTATACATTTATTCTGTATCTTGAATATTAACCGAGATATTTGCATTTGTATTCTGCATTGGTCGGCAGGAGTGAGCTGTTTGGTACTTTCCGAAGAGAGCTCTGGCGGCCGTTTTCGTAACTATTCGTCCCTCGTGTATAAGTTTAGTGATCCCTTACTACTTACTACACTTGTTATTGGGCAGATTTCTCTATTGTAAAACTTCACGTGGGAAATCTGCTTAGTTTGCGCAGCCCCTGAGCGACGGACTTTTTATTTTAATTGAAGCCAAATAGCCTCGCCCCACTCGTGTGTCGTTATTTCATGTGTTGGAAATTCGTGTGTCCTGGAAATTATAAATGAGGTAAATAGCCATTCCTGTCTGCATTTGGGACATGATTAATTTAAGGGAACCAAATCCCTCGATATGACATAACTACCCACAAATACAGGCCCAAGGAACCAGTGAATTATTAATACATTGAATGTTGTTTCCATTACTTCGCCGAGATAATTGCAGATATTCATCCTGCCTAAACGATCAGGATTGAAAAGGTTTCGTCACACAGAGGCTGCGTAAACTAAGCAGATTTCCCACGTGAAGTTTTACAATAGAGAAATCTGACTACTTATAACAGTAGTAGTAACGAATCTCTCAACAATTCACAAGGGACGAAGAGTTTGGGAGACGGCCGAACTAGCTTTCGGCGGAAAGTCCCGAATATAGCCGACTTCTGCCGACCACACACACAATACAAATGCAAATATCTCGGTTAATAATCAAGATAGAGAATAAATGTATGGAACCAAATTTGCAGTACATTTAATTTGCAATAACATTAATTATATAAAATTCTTCGATCCAACGCATAATAACGGAGATATTTCGAATTTTCCAAAATCCCCTCTTCTAAACCCCCCCTTCCACTGGTCCGATTTCAGTGACTAATTGATCTTTCTTTTTATATAAAACGATTAAATATCGAGTTTGGTAACGATCAAACAAATCATATATATATATATACAATTATATTAAAAATTTTATTATTCGCTACGCTGAAAACACCCTACAGGAACGGAGTTTATTTCACCACACGTCCCGTAGCAGGTAATTATTACTTATACCGTGTTCTTGCTACAAACAATTTTTTTTTATGAAGCTATAATACTCATGAAATATTTATACAATAAAATGAATTTTATAAACAATCAAAGGAAAAAGAAAAAAAAAAAGAAAAACTTAGACATGCAACAATTTTGGATTTCAATGGGGCTGAACTAATTAAGTTTATTGCTGTTCATATTTATTTTTAGCTGTTGGTGAGGGTGTGAATGGTTATATCAGCAAAACTATAGTATTTCACCATCAACAATTTTATGTTACTTTTAACGCTGATCGGGCTTTCGGGGACAACTAAATCGATCCGCATCTAATAGGCGTCAAGAAGCGTAGGGGCGATCCTATAGGCTTGCTACCTAGTCAAACCGCTTGGCTCGATCACTCAAGGTGAGATGGTCATCGGCTAGGGTTTAGCCTGGTATCTAAGCCCATATATTGATCGGGGCCTCTAGCCCTCTGACGCTCTGAAGATGGGGATTTAGTCCGCGAAACGCTCAGGGGGGGGGGGTTTTTTAAATAAAGATTGTGAGAGCCATATAAAGTTTTGTGTGGGGGGGGGGGGGGGGTTAAATTTAACTGGTATTTCAGTTTCAAATTAGTTTCAAAGAAGGACATACATTCTTCAGGTAAAAAACTATTTTTTAATGTTTATTATGTTTAGGAAAAAAAGTTTTTCCAAATCCAAAAAGGTTGTCAACACCAATTTTCTTTGGAATTGGATTTGATTTAAATCTTCTCTTTGTACATATAGTATGAATGATGTATATTTGTGGTATGTATTTGTATGAATTTTAATTTATATATATGTATACACATATTATTTATATACAAATGTTGGAATTATTTTTTATGTGTTATTGTTTTGAGGGTTAGTGTTGGGGGAATTGTAAATTAATTATGAATAAAATATATTTTTTTTTAGGATGTTTTGTGTGTTTTTGTTGGATGGGTGGGTGGTTATTATTTCATAGTCGTAATTCCATTTCTGTTGGGCCTATTGTTAATTGTGTAGATAAGTAATTGTGTTTTTAAGTGTGAAACTTGTTGTAGAAGTCATTCTGGAATTTTGGAAATCTTTGTACGACTGATTTTGGCAATAAATTAGAGAAAAAAAAATTAAAGCACGATCATTCCCAAAATACCGAATCCCTTGATTCCATGTCAAAATGTATGTGTATATTTATATTTGTTTAAGTCTTGTACCAGAACTCGCTCTTGATTTTTTTTCTGTCAAAGGTCATGAATATGTATTAATTTCGGTTGAAGTGATTGTAAAGAATTGTGACTATACAGTGTAATGTTGATGTGTGTTGAAGGTTGGATTTTCGTCTAAGTAGCAGTTTAAAATGCAAAACATTTAAATCATGTTACGATACGTTAACTTACAAAATTGTACAAGAATGAAATTAGGGAATATTTGATTCAACACTGAGAGAAACTATATACGCAAAGATTTAAAATATCACTCGTGAACTTGGACAACGCACTTTACGCGAAGTACCGTAAGAACTAAATAATTTGTATAGGGTTGAAACTAATAGAAAAGTGTATGCTTACATCTTTGTCGAAGAAAAAAAAAAAGCATGTAACAAATCTTTTAAAATTTGTGAAATACAATTCAAAATTCATTAACAATTTTGAATATAAACCACGATATAGTCAGTCCTTGCATTAAATCCGTGGTGGGTATGAATACCATTAAAAGCTAAACCAATTTAAGGACAAATCAAGGCTAATAAAACGTTTTCGTAGACTTTTATCATCCAAAAAAATGTATGAAACTTTATCGAATATCAAGAAAAGAAGATGCTAAATAAAAAGCTATAAACAGGCTCTATAAAACAAACATACGTAAAAAACAAATCGAAAATAATTAAATTCATGAATGTCATTAATGATACAATATAAGATCCCATCCAAATATTGCGGGACGGACTTATAAATTTCCTGCAGGAAAACAAAAAAAAGAAGTGTGCATTAACAATCTAATGAATAGATGATGGATCATAAAGCACATCTCGATTACGCGAAACTTTATGAATAACTAGTTGAAGAACGTACTGAGTAAAAAGTACGACCACAGATAGCAGACAAGTACCAACATCAACAATTAGATAGATAGGCACACTGTTAGAACGCAGAAAACTTCAGCAAATGACTATTGCCTTATAACTGACACGAAATCACTGATCCTTATAAACAACCTAAAAAGAATTAAAGGCAACCTGGAATTAGACGGATTACTTGGTGAGAGGGAGGCATTTATAAGGAAGTATTATTTATTATTTCCAGAATTTATTATAAATATAATGTAGTAAAAAAAATAATTTTTTGATAAAATAAAAGTACAAAAGGCGTTTAAAAAATGCACTTTCGCTGATAGATGACTGAAAAACATGGAAGGTCGGGGGCCAGAGTTATATATTAATTAATAAACCAGGAAAATCGTGATTAGTACTGCCTGCCTCTGTAGGGCGTCCATGTAAAGTATATTATATATATATATGATATATATATACTAAACTATAATATATAAAATTATGATATATAAAATATACACCATTTTGGAACAGTACCTCATTTTTGTCATGCGTCCTGGTAGGATCTGATGGACATGTTGAAGATATTTTCCGAAAAGAGAGATGATACGCACTCTCAATACTGTTTGTCCCTAAAATGCATTACTACTATTTAGTACTCTATTGGCCGTAATCTTAACCATAACTCAACTGCAAACAACAATACATCCAGTACAGCGGAAGTCACAAAATGCAAATTTTTATTTTCCCCATATGTTGTTAACTAATAATTTAGCATAACCCCCAGGAGGGTAATAGTTGACCTTGGATTTATTTGCCGAAATTCTTACAACAACCATGTGTTTCATGACATTTCTTTAACCGTATAATTTGAGTTATCACTGGGAGTAATCACATTAAATCGGATATGAGGTGAGCTCTGAAACAATAGCAAAGCAAAACTATAGAAAACATATATTAAAAATAACAAAATAACTTATGCCCTAAGTCTAATTTATGTAAGCCACTGTATACATTTTTGAATAATGGATTAGTGTCTTCTGGCTAAGTAGGTCAAGCAGGAATATAATGAAATAGCAGGGAAAAGAGGAAAAACTTCCTAAGAGAGAATATGTAAAATTATGTTAAGGACATTAATCCAGATAAATTCGATTTCCTCTACATTTAATCAGAATATAATTTGAAATTTCTTCGATTGTATTACAGATCCAAAAACGTCCGTCAAGCAGGGGCTGCGTAAACGAAGCAGATTTCCCACGCGAAGTTTAATAATAGATAAACCTACATTCTACTAACAGAAGACCACCAGGAATATTAAGTGAATAAATACGAATAGTAATAAGAACTTTTTCCCCTGCCAACGGGAAGCGCCTGAAATGTAAACAAACAGGACTGCTAATCTCAATCAATCAAATTTTAGAAGTCCATGAATTTAAGATAGAAGGAGGGTCACAAGAACATATTTGCATTTCTCTCGTACAATAAAGACATCTGGGAAACAATATTTGCTATTTAATCTTCAAATAATGTGGTTTATTATATAACAGAGTATTGTATATATAACACGTGTAGAAGTGGGGGTTTACTGAAGGCTGAAGACAGAAAAATGCAAATATCTTGTTTATTATTCAAGATACAGAATAGATGTATGATCAATATTCATAGTTCATTTAATTTTCAATAAGATTGTTCCTATACATTCTTTCGATCTGACGTATAATAACTGAGATATTTAGATTTTTTGAAATTACTCCCCTCTAAACCCCCTCTCCCCTGGTAAAATTTCAGCCGTTACCGAACTTCATTTTTCTTTTTACATAATATGACTTAATATAGAGTTTTGTAACGATTAAACAAAAATTGCGACCACTGGAGTGTTAGTAGACAAATATATATATTGATGACCTCATTTTTCTCGTCATCTCCTAGGTAGGATCGATGGACATTTGAAGAAAATCACGTAAATTATTAAATTACGAGTTTGGTGACGATTAAATAAAAGTTGCGACCGCTAGAGTGTTAACAGATATATATATACACTCAACCGCAAAAAAAAAAAACCGGACACTTCATTTTTGTCGTATTAAAAGCTAATTTTCATCAATTTTCTTTACTTGGGTATTCTAGTTATTACAGAGAATTTAGAGTCTCAGTCCATTTAACTAATCCCTTCAGGATTAGTAAACAATTAGATAAAACTCAGATTATATTTATTTATCGTGAAGTTGATCTATTCTAAACTGTAAGTAGTTTTTCGCACAATTAAACATATTTAATTATTAACCAAGCATTTTCTTTAATTAATGTTTTATTTTTATTTCGGTCCAGAATAATGGGTCTTTCAAACTTAAATGGAAGGCCGGAGCTTACGTTGCATTGCCGAAACGCTTGGGGTAGCGAAGTCTTTTAAAATGTGTTAATTTATCTTTTTATTTTGTATTTTTGTGTAAATAATCAATAAAAATTATTCACTTTTGGCAGATTTTGTTTAAATAACCTATAGATTAATCAATTATTTTAATTAAAAAAATTAATATACATATATATTAAGTATTTAACAAAATTATAAGACTAAATCTAAGTTTCAAGTTTTTTTTTTTTGCGGTTGAGTGTATATATATATATATATATATATATATATATATATATATATATATATATACCCAGAAGATGACGAAAATGAGGTTCGTTCAAAACTATATATATATAATTTTGAACGGACCTCATTTTCGCCATATCCTGGGTATGTTCGATGGACATTTGAAGAAATGTTTTGACAATCACGTCATGAGTACGACCTCAACAGCTGATTTCCCTTAGGGGAAATCTGCTAAAATACGAATAGGACCTTTTTTGTTAATCCAGAAAAAAATAAGTGAATAAGTGACGGTTCAATTATTGGAAATAATATTCGTGTATCCCTTTCAAATGAAATAATTTAAAATGAACTGTAAGTAAAAATATTTTGTTGATTTTATTAAATAGGAGTTCATGAAAGCAACTTGGTGCACATATTGGATGTAGTTCTTATAACGCAAACCTAATGATAAGGGGTAGCCACTGATTATTGGATCGCCAAGTCATGTGTAAAATGAAAATGTTTTGTATGCCTATCCTGGGTATTTGTGTGTGTGTGTGTGTGTGTGTGTGTGTGTGTGTGTGTGTGTTCCTAGCAACCATGTAAATGACTAATTAGGACAACATACTAGTTAAACTACTGCAGCTCCGCTTTTTCTCTAATTAGAAATGTCGGTTGTAAACTAGCAAATTGGATTTGAGTTCATCTAGTTATAAGTTTGCCTCACTAAACTGTAACGCCCCAATGTGCACTCACAGAAAATTAGTATTACGAGTTGTAGATTGTGAGATGTAATGAAGTAGTTGCAATGAAGGTAAGAGAACTGAGTTCCACATGCAGAGTCAATAATTACCGTCACTAAATGACATTGTATTATTGTCCATCAAAATTAATACAATCTAAATATGTCGCATTTATTAAAATTAAATAGAAATTAATACTTTTTTCTGTAATCTTTGAATAATGGTAACATTACTAAACTGAAATGAGTGAAGAAAGTGAAACGTTTTGCAATAGAGTGAAGAAAGTGAATTGCCTTCTTAATTAGTAATAAGTATAAATTAAAAAAATAATTTGAAGTTGGAAATTAAATGCTTTTAAATGTTTCTTAACATTGTAAGAATTTATTTTAACAAAATAAATTGAAATGTGAATGAATTATTGGTGGAAATAATCAATATATTTTAAAATTTAAATATAATAATAATTACCTTCCTTGTTTATAACCTGCACTAGTTTATAGCTGCACTACTTCACAATCATCACTAGTTGTTTAATATAACTAGCTTATAACCTTTCACAACCATGCTTAACCCCTCATTTCTTAAATCACAAACAATAATCTTCACAACATCCTAATTTTGTTCATATTCTGTATTACACGATTACAGAAAAAATTTAATATTACACTCGTGACGAAAGTAGAATTTACAACTCTCGTGAAATTACTACACTCGCTTCGCTCGTGTGGGTAAACGTTTCACTCGAGTTGTAAAATGATCTACTTTCGTCACTTGTATAATAAATAACTATTATAAATTACCACACTCTTTTCGCTCGTGTGGACCAAGGTGATTGACAAGATCTCTGTTTAGGATTAGCTAGAATAATATATTTATCCGTTCATGTATCCTTGATGTTGTACATTATTTATATAGGATAGAAAGTATTCTATAAATATCTGTTTTCTCATATCCGTACTTTGCCTATTTGAATATAATAAAAGTTACCCTTTTTAAATCTTCGTACGCTGCTGTCGGTTAGTAGTTCTGTCATATCGTGGGGTATGTCAAGGTTTTTTTTTTTTTGAATGCAGTCTGTCAGAATGTGTTTTAGCAGATTTCCATTATGGGAAATCAGCATTGAGATCGTACTCATGACGCAATTTTCGAAATATTTTCTTCACATATCCATCGATTCTACATAGCAGACGACGAAAATGAGGTCCGCTCAAAATTGTATATATATATATATATATATATATATATATATATATATATATATATATAAATCTGTCTATCTATCTATATATTTGTCTTTTACTGCTTTAGCGGTCACAATTTTTGTCTTATCGCTACCAAACATAATATATAATCGTTTTAAATAAAAATAAACATCAAGTTCGTTAACGGCTGAAATCGGACCAGGGGGAGGGCGGGGGTTTAGAGGAGGAAAATTACGAAAATTCTTAATATCTCCTCTATTATGCGTTGAATCGAGAAATGGTATAGAACCAATCTTATTGTAAATATAATGTTCTATAAATGTTTTATGTACATTTTTTGACTGTCTTGATTATTAACCGAGATATTTGCATTTTTTTAGTTTTTGGTCTTTAGTAAACCCCCACTCCTAATCATCTCATATTACCAATATGCTATGATGTTATAAAACACTTTATCTAAAGCCTAATTGCCAAATATTGTTCTCATTAGACTTTTACGTTTTGAGATAAATGAAAATACAAATTAGCGCGTTTTTGTACTGTGATGATGTAGGTGTCATGTTTTTAAGATAATATTTAAATATATGTATATATATATATATATATATATATATATATATATATACATATATATATATATATATAAATGGAACTGATATGAATATTAATACTTGTTGAATGATAATACTGGTTTGCATAGACTATAGTGTCAGCTCATGACATAATCGTTGAGAGCTATCATGCTGACATGGAGCTGCTGCGCCTGGCACTCCTTCGTCATGTGTGCATGACAGTGCTTTTAATGCAACCCCACTCGTTGCAATCAGCTGCACTCCTCTACTGCACATTCAATGCATTATTCCCTCAGGCAGGATCATAATCATATAAATATAGAAAATGGCTCACCCCGCTTTTTGACATCACAACTAGAAGACTTCTGGTCCTTTAGCATTTGATTAAAGAAGTTCAATCAAGTCCGTCTCGAAGGGGGTGCGTAAAATGTGGTGATTTCCCAAGTGTGCCACGTATATAAATTTATCTTAAAAAGTGAATGTTCAATGAGAACCATATTCGGTATTTATGCTTCAAATATTATCGAGTTTGGTAACAATCAAACCAAAATTGCGCCCGTTAGAGCGGTAACAGACAACCATATATATATATATATATATATATATATATATATATATATATATATATATATGACTAGATAACCAGGCAAACGTTGTTTTGCCATATAAATTATTTCTAGTTTCTAGATAAATTCTAGTGTAGACAAAAAGTAACTTACTTATTATATATGTGCATGTGGTATATGCATGAGATAGGCATGGAGCGCTATGAACGATAAGGGAATATAAATAAGTTATTATAGTTTATTTCTTAAAATTACATATCACATATTAATTACGACAGTAACGCTAACAAACAACATCAATCTTTTAATGCTATAGCGTGAACAATATTTTTTTTAGACAATCTTTAGCAAGCACAAACAAACTGGATGGTTTACCCACTCGAGAGCATGCTACGTACAATTACCCGTGTGAAAAACATGGTGTACTCAAATCTTAGCCACAAATAGACATCGTTTGACCTTGGGATTTGTTGATTGTCATTGGAAATTGAAATTTTAATCGAAGTACAGTTAAAAACACTATAATTGATCAGTTGTCGAGGGGGATGATATCGATTAAATTACTAAAATGGCTATAAAAAACATAGGGGTTGGTGATAAAAAAGTAAAAATTTAGGGTTTTAAGGGTGAACAACCCTTATCAATTAGGGGTATGAAAAATAGATAGATAGTAGCCGATTCTCAGACCTACTGAATACGCATATAAAATTTGGTAAAAATCGGTAAAGCCGTTTCGGAGGAGTACGGTAACTAACATTGTGACATGGAAATTTTATATATATTATATATATATATATATATATATATATATATATATATATATATATATATATATACCTTTGAACGGACTTCATTTTCGTCATCTCCTGGGTAGGATCGATGGAAATTGAAGAAATGTTTCGAAAATCGCGTCATGAGTACGAACTCAATAGCTGATTTCTGCTAAAAACGGTAGTGGGATAAAACGCTCTCGGAACGTATATGACTTTTAGTATTGTGTTAGTAGTAGTGTTCTTTGCTGATGTCAATAGACCTGCAAAGTCTAAACGAATGTTTTTATTATTTTTTTTTTTTACTTTTATAAAAACCATATTTTTTTTTGATAAAGTTTTGTTAGTCTCCTAGCAAAGAATGCTAATGGCGATAGTGCTAAAAGGTTCCAATACACATTACATTGGGCAATGGAACTAAAGAGCTCAACCTGAAGTTAAACTAAGCCTTAGGTGACAGAAAGGACGTTAAATAGGACTTAGAGGAACTTTCCAATTCATCCTGTTTCCTAGCTGAAAAGTCCAATATTGGACAGGAAGGACTGCCAAATTTAATTAACGGTATCCTGTAGGTGTTTAGGCACACCTACCCTCAGGCTGCTAATTACTCTAATGGTTCCTCCAACACCAACCCTATTACATATATATATATATATATATATATATATATATATATATATATATATATACATACATTGAATAGGACTGATAGAAATAATTTGCAATTGATAAATATGTGTGTGGGACAATCATCATTGAATGGGGTTAGGGATATGTAATCTATCTTTACATCCTTTTAGCAGATTTTCCTTAAGAGAAATCAGCCATTGAGTTCGTACTCATGATGCGATTTTCAAAATTTTTCTTCAAATATCCATCGATCCTACCTAGGTGTTGACGAAATTGTTCGTACAAAATTATATATATATATATATATATATATATATATATATATATATATATATATGTATGTATCTGTCAACACTTTAGCAGATACAATGTTTGTTTGATCGTTACCAAACTCGATATTTTATCCTTTTATGTAAAAAGACAGATCAAGTTCGTTAATGGCTGAAATCGGACCAGTGGGGGGGGGGTTTAGAGGGAGAGATTTTCGAAAATTCGAAATATCTCCGTTACCGTACGTCGGAACAAAACATTGTATACGACCAATCTTATTGCAAATTAAATGTACTATAAATGTTGTTATACAAATTTATTCTATATCTTGAATATTAACCGAGATATTTGCATTTTTCAGTTTTGAGCCTTCAACAAACCCCCACTTCTACTCATGTTACATAAACAATACTCTGTTATGTAATAAACTACATTATTCGAAGCTTAAATACCACAAATGTTTTCAAGTGATCTTTATTACACGAGATAAATGTAAATATTTTATGGCGACCCCCCTTCTTATCTTCTTGGACTACTAAAATTTGATTGATTGAGATAAAAATTATCCAGATTCATTATAAATTATAGCACTAGATATAGTAAATAGTTTTCAATAAAATAAATGTTATATTCTGATATATTTCAGCAATGGTTTTTCTTTTCTGTGAGAAGTTGGCACACCTGATTGTTTACGTTTTAAGGGCTTCCCGTCTGGAGATTTCTTATTATCGTTTGTATTTATTCATTTGATGTTGACGGTGCTATTGTGTTAGCAGTATGTAGATTTTTCTATTCTTAAACATCACGGGGAATATCTGCTCACTTTACGCAACCCCTGCGTGACGGACTTTTTTTTTTCTTTGGAGTGGAATATTTTAATTAATTTCAAGTTAGCTATTTGATTTTGTATTTTTTTCGTTTTTGGTTATGAAATGCCGAAATTAAATTATCTTTATTTATTTCTCCTGGTATGTACTTTTTTTTTATAGTTGGGTTTGATTTCTTAATTTTCTGAGTATTTATGACTTTACAGTACTTAGTTCAGTTGAAATGATTTGTATGTCTTTCTTGTTGGATTCAATAATTAAAAATCCTTTTTTAAAGCATTTAACATTTTTTAAACCATTTTTTAATGCTTGTGGATCAATAGAATTTTTAAACCGTTGTTTTAAATGTTCTACGGGAATATTTTTATCACTTTTAATTATTAATTTTTGTGATTCATCTGCATTCTCACTCCTAGTCTTCCCATATAAAAAATACGCCAATTTATCACGAAACGTGCAATTCTTTTTTTTTTTAACAGTCCTACCCCACATTACTACTATCATGTGCGATACATGCAGGTATGTTCGGGATGACGAATAAACGCCTACATTTTTAATTAGTAAATACCACTGTTCTGCAATGATACTAATTTCTTTTTTGGGTGGCAAGAATAGATAGCGAGTTATTCAATTTAACATTTCAGTTTTTTCAAGTTTATCCTTATTAAAATTACATTTCATATCCTTTCATTCCTAAAAGCAGCTTAGTCCTATTTCAAAAGATATTACGTTTAAACAGCACTGAAATAAACGACATATTTTAATAATTCCAAGAAACAATCTTGCTCAACATTCTTTGAATAGTAAACGTCCAAGCATGTTTCGACCATCCTCAAATTCCAGCCATATTTCTTTCTATTTCTGTGTGTTATTTATATAATTCTACATTCATTCAATCTTTACCACCGAGGTCATGGCTCATTTCAAGAATGTTGTCGTTATTATTGTAGTAATTAATGATTTGAAATGAGAGTTCATTATTTAAAATTTATAATCTTGAGTTCGGATGGAGCAAATTGACAGACAACAGAGTGTACGATTAATCCTAGTACACAATTTCTGTTTTCTTACACATCTCCAAAAACTCTTTTTTTATGCATAAATAATTACCCCATTTATTTACCGCATAAACAATATAAAAAAATTCATACTGTTTTATAAGAATTATTTCAGTGTGCAGTGATTTTAAATAGGAATTATATTCACATAAACTACTCGGAACGAAAGAAACGTATATTATTATTATTTATTAACGTCCACTTTTTGCAACTGAGGCTAATTGGGACGGGTTATCTACAGGTTACCACCCTTTTCTAGCCAGGGTGGGATTTCGTCACTAAATAATTTCCTTTGCCCAGGCGTGAATCGAACTCTAGGTTTGCCATGTCACTCTAGATAAAGGTCAACGCTTTAACTTGCATGGCTAACCTGAGCCCCTAAGAAACGTATAAAAATCTCGCTCTTTTTCTATGGTGTAGCATTCAGTAAGTTTGAGAGCTTCCCTCTGCCACAATCTCTCTCTCTCTCTCTCTCTCTCTCTCTCTCTCTCTCTCTCTCTCTCTCTCTCTCTCTCTCTCTCTCTCTCTCTCTTTCTCTCTATCTGCACACAAGCACACACTCACTCTCTCACACACACACACTCACATATATAAATAAATATATATATATATATGGCTCGATGGCTACTTCTGATACTGCGGTGGTGATTCTTTACTTCCATTTAATTAAATTCCTGAGTACAAATGAAGTGCCAAGGGTTATGAACTAATTTGAATATAGCTAGAGTTTTAACTTTTCGAAGAAATAAATGTGCTTCACTTACGTACGAGGTTATTTATTTTAAAATTACGGCATGAGTACAGTCTCAAATGACTTAGAAGGAATCTGCTAAAATTGTTCAAAACCTAAGGAATAGCTTTTTTTTCTGTTAGTGCTCTAGCGGTCATAATTTTGATTGAATCGAGGAATTGTGTAGAAACAATCTTAATGCAAATGTAATGTTCCATAAATGTTGTTATATATGTTTATTCAATGAGTTGATTATTAACAGAGATATTTTTTTTTTTTTACATTTTTCAGGTTTCGGCTTCTAGTAAACCCCTCCTCCCACTCATGCCATATTAACAATAAGCTGTTATATTATGAAACACATTATTTAAAGCTTAAATACCAAATATTTTCCTCATTGAACTTTTATTTTTTGAGATAAATGCAAATACGTGAGAAATCTGTTTAGTTTACGCAGCCCCTGCGTGACGGACGTTTTGGTCTCGATATAAGTATAGAGATAGAGCGTCGTGATGAGACTAGTCAGTCTTGAGTGGTTGTGAAGATCAGTGCGGTCCAATCGGAGCGGTCAGTCCGAGTTAAGTGGCAGTTTGTTTTATTGATGTCGAGCCGATCCCTTTGCCTCGGACTTAACCGCTTCATTAGGTTACCTGCGGTTTTTAGGTTGCCTCCAACCTATTTAGGTCGATGAATACTCCTGTCCATTGTGGCCTCGTGTCGCATCCATTGTCGCCGACCGCATCCCGGCCTAGGGTCCTCCATCCTCCCTTCTAATGGGATCAGATCTCAATGGCCAAGGATACCCCACTCGCTCATGTTATAGTTTCCCTTCCCTTTGCAATGCCATGGGGTGCCTTTTGGCTCTAGCTCCGAATAAAACTATTCGTGAACTGTTCGGATTTCGGGCATTATTTATTTATTGGAGCTTCGTAGTTTTGGCGATGTTGTTCTAAACAAAAGCTTCGTAAGTTAAAAAACAAAACAAATAAAACACAAATGAAACAAAACTAACAAAATTAAACAAAAACAGAAATGGAAAACAAAACAGATGAGGAACAAAAAACGTAAAAAGAACACAAACCAGAAAAGGAACACAGAACACAAAACATAAACGGATCCGAAAACCTAGAGACAAACAAAAAAATAAGTCCGTTACGCAGGGCTGCGTAAACAAAGCAGAATTCCCACATAAAGTTATACAATAGAAAAATCTCCATACCAGTTCCAAATAGTTACAGAAACATCCGAACTTTTGGCGGAAACGAATAGAAGCGACCATAGCTCGTCCGATACACTTAATAAAAATGCAAATATCTCCGTTAATATGCAAGATAGAGAATAAATGTATATAACATTATTTATAGTAAATTTAATTTGCAATAAAATTGGTGTTATACAATTTTCCGGTCCAACGTATAGTAACGGAGATATTTCGAAATCCCCTCCCCTAAACCGCTCGTTCCTCCCACTGGTCCGTATTTCAGCCGTTAACGAACTTGATCTTTCTTTTTACATAAAACAATTAAATACCGAGTTTGGTGACGATTAAACAAAAATTGCGATTGAGTGTTAACAGACATATATGTATATATATATATATATCTATATATATATATATATATATATATATATATATATAGTTTTGAACGGACCTCATTTTTGTCATCTCCTAGATAGGATCAATGGACATTAGAAATTTTTTTTCGAAAATCGCGTCATGAGTACGTCCTCAATAGCTGATTCCTCTCAAGGGAAATCTGCTAAAAACTGAATGAAATACGAAAACGGAACTGGAACTCAAAAAAGGAAATGGAACTAAAAAAAACAAAATGGAACTTAAAAAAATAAGAATGGAACTAAAAAAACAAAATGGAACTCAAAAAAACAAGAATGGAACTAAAAAATAACAAAATGGAACTCAATAAAGACCAACATAACTATACAAAGAAAGCAATATTAAGATATTTGTAATCTGGTGGATACAATTCTGGCTAATAAAGTCTCGTGTTTATAACTCTATTCGGTTGTAAAATATGTTTTTAACGTTTTTTATTGGGGATTTCAATAAAAAATCCAGATCCTGATTTCAGGTAATATTTTAATGCCGCCCTCCCAGAACATCTCTGATATGTGCGCAACGAACTCCTCTATGTGCGTTTTAGCAGATTTCCCTTAAGTACTCATGACGCGATTTTCGAAAAATTTTATCAAATGTCCATCGACCAGGTGATAACGAAAATGAGGTCCGTTCAAAATTATATTGAACAACTGTATAGAATCAATCTTAATGGAAATTACATTTACTATAAATATAGTTGTATATATTTATTCTGTATATTAAATATTAACCGAGATATTTGTATTTGTATTGTGTGTGTGATCGGCAGAAGTCGGCTATATTCTGGACTTTCCGCCTAAATCTAGTTCGGCCGTTTCCGTAACTGTTTGTCCCTCGTGAATTGGTTTAGAGATTCGTTACTACTACTGTTATTAGTAGGCAGATTTATATACACCTCTCTGCTTCTCGGATATTAACCGAAATATTTGAATTTTTAGCAGATTTCCCTTAAGGGAAATCAGCTATTGAGGTTGTACTCATGACGGAATTTTCGAAATTTTTCTTCAAATGTCCATCGATCCTACCCAGGAGATGACGAAATGATGTCCGTTCAAATCTGTATATATATATATATATATATATATATTATTTAATATATTATATATATATATATATATATATATGTCTGTTACCGCTCTAGCGGTCGCAATTTTTGTTTGATCGTTACCAAACTCGATATTTAGTCGTTTTATATAAAAAGAAAGATCAAGTTCGTTAACGGCTAAAATCGGACCAGTGGGAGGGGGGGTTTAGAGGGGAGGATTTTCGAAAATTCGAAATATCTCCGTTACTATACGTCGGACTGAAAAATTGTACAGAATCAATCTTATTGCAAATTAAATTTACTATAAATATGGTTATATACATTTATTCTCTATCTTGAATATTAACCGAGATATTTGCATTTTTATTAAATGTGGGCCGATAACGAACGTTTCAGGCCAAAAGCTAGTTTGGCCCTAACTGTTCGGCTCTCGTATAGAGATTTCTCTATTGTAAAACTTCACGTGGGAAATCTGCTTAGTTTACGCAGCCCCTGCGTGACGGACTTTTAGAGTCTAGACTACATAACGTACTCAATTAATGCCAGGGACTCATGTTAGCTACGTGAGTTAAATCGTTGCCTTTAATTTCACATGGTAAAACTAGAGTAGCGAGTTCGATTCCCGCCTGGACAAAGGAATTTATTTAGTGATGGAATTCATTAAATAGTCGTGAGTTTCCGTCAAGAGCTAGTGCGGCCGTTTCCCTAACTGTTCCGCTCTCGTGAAATTTCGCTATCATTAAACTTCACGAGGGAAATCTGCTTAGTTTACGCAGCCCTTGCGTGACGGACGTTTGTGACATAGAGTTGCGTAAATTTTCAGAGTAGCGCATAGAGAAAGTGTAGAGAAGTAACGATCACTCGCTGACCACTTTTCACCTCAATTCGTAAATAATTAGGACGAGGAAGGGAAAATTGGAAGAGACGGTGAAATATACTGGTGAAAACTTTACTGCTTCTGGTTTCGTATCTAAAATCTGATTGATGATGTGCGTCACGGCTCGGCTTAAAACTGATTTCAACAGTAATTCTCTTGACATCTTCAACTTGAACTTCGGGCTTGTTAGCGAAGATATCTATTCATAAATTTGCATTTTTGATATTAAAAGGCATCAAAAAGTCTTTTTTAGCAGAATTTTTCTAAGGGAAATCAATGAGGTTGTACTCATGGCTGGATTTTCGAAAGATTGTCAATACTGCCCAGGAAATGATGAAAATGAGGTCCATTCAAAATTAAGCGGTCTCAATTTTTAGCAGATTTCCCTTAAGAGAAATCAGCTATTGAGATTGTACTCACGACGGAATTTTCGAAATTTTTCTTCAAATGTCCATCGATCCTACCTAGTAGATGACGAAAATGAGGTCCGTTCAAAACTGTATATATATATATATATATATATATATATATATATATATATATATGTATATTGGTCTGTTACCGCTCTAGCGTGTGCAATTTGTGTTTCATAGTTACCAACCTCGGCATTTCGTCGTTTTATGCACTAAGAAAGATCCTGTTCGTTCAGGGGTGAATTCGGACCAGAAAGAGGGGGGGGGGGTTAGAGGGGAGGATTTTTGAAAATTCGAAATATCTCCGTTACTATACGTCGGATTGAAAAATTGTATTGAATCAATCTTATTGCAAATTGAATTTACTATAAATATTGTTATATACATTTATTCCCTATTTTGAATATTAACCGAGATATTTGCATTCTTATTAAATTTGGGCCGATAACCGAATTTTGAATTTCCCGCCAAAAGCTAGTTCGCCCCTTTGCCGTAACTGTTCGGCTCTCGTATGGAGATTTCTCTATTGTATAACTTCACGTGGGAAATCTGCTTAGTTTACGCTGCCCCTGCGTGACGGACTTTTTGTATTGTCGTTACTAAACTTTATTATAATATTATATGTTTTGTGTAATTAATATATGAAACGTTTTATATCAAAATCAAGATCAAGTTTGCTAAGGGCTAAAGTTGGACCAGTGGGAGGAAGGGGGAAGTAAAAGGGGGAATTTAGGAATCGAAAAAGTGTATAGAAGCAATCTTATATAAACGTCGGGTAAAAAAAATTGTTTAAAACCAATCTTATTTCCAATTTAATCTCCTATAAATATTGTTCTATTCATTTTTTTCTCTATCTTCAATTTTAACCGAGGCAATTGAATTTATTTTAATTTTCGGCCTTTGGAAAGCATTCAAAACTACTCATATCATATTAAAAAAAAGTCCATCACGCAGGGGCTGCGTAAACTAAGCAGATTTTCCATCGAAGTTTTACAATAGAGAAATCTGCATACTAGTAATGGTAGTACTAACGAGTCTCTAAACCAATTTCACGAGAGCCGAACAGTTACGGAAACGGCCGAACTGGCTTTAGGCCTTAGCTTAGGGGGATACTCACGAATACATATGACATCAGCCGATCTCACGTGCCCGTTATACGCACACACTTAATAAAAATGTAAATATATAAATAATATGTTAATATTCAAGATAAATAATAAATGCATATAACATTATTTATAGTAAATTTAATTTGCAATTATAGAGGTTCTATACAAGTTTTCGATCCGACGCATATAATATATATATATATATATATATATATATATATATATATATATATATATATATACTAGCTCAGATACCTGGCTTTATCCAGGAATTCATTTGAGACTGGATGCGATAGTATTTTTTTTGGCAAGGCTTTACTTTGCCCAATATTTTGACATTTACCCTTCCCTGTGTTTAGGATTAATACCCATCATTTCTGTGGATTTGTTAATAATAAAATTAATTTTTATGTAAGATTTCACTGTCCACCATATTGTCATATATCCCGTTTCCTGTGCATTATGCATAGATTTAAATTATTAAGGACAAAATATTATATTGATATTTTATAATTTGAATTAATTTTTCCAGGTGAGGTACATAGTAGTTTATATTGAAAAGAATTGTTCAGCAAATTTCTCTAAATAACAAAATAAAAAACTTTTATTATGTACATATTTGCTGGAACCCCAATAGGAAACGAAATATCACTATTTTTAATTTCAGGCCTCTCTTATAACCCCCACTCCTGCCCGTCCCTAGAAATGTTGGTATGGCTTATTATAATGAAAGCGTTAGTGCTAATACACATACCGCGTTTTATTTATTTCTTTTGCCCTAAATAAAATTGTTCACTACCGCTATAGGTTTTAGCGTATATCTCGAATATAATTCTGTATACGAAAAAGTGTATATAACAAAAGTTACTCTAAATAACAAAATAAACACCTTTTGTTATGTTCATATTTGCCAAAAAACCCATAGGAAACGAAATATCACTATTTTTAATTTCTGTCTTCCCTTATAACCCCCACTCCTGTTCGTCTCAGGGGATACTAATATAGCCTAAAGTCTAAGTTGGGTTAATAGTAATATACCAAGTTTCATAAAATTCGGTTCAGCCGTTTATGCGTGAAAAGGTAACAAACAAATAAACAAACAAACAGACACGAAAGAAACAAAATGCAACTATGGTATCTATGACATGTGAAACGAAAAGTTATCGTGAAGTTTCGCGAAAGAAATCAATGTACAGACAGAGGTTACAATTTTTATATATATATATATATATATATATATATATATATATATATATATATATATCGAGCCTGGAGGATCGATGGACATTCCAAGAAATTTTTCTTTGTGAGATGTAAATTCGTTCAGTTGCCCTCCACCCTTTTGTTGCTCTTGGATTACAAAAATTTGAGTGTTTGAGATAAAACTGATTCTGATTCATTAAAAATTACAGCACTAGCTCCAGTCGAGTGTTTTTACTAAAATTAATGAGGTATATTCAGAAAAATATTTCCAGTCTGGAATTCAGGTTGGCTAACCTGTCTGTTTACAATTCAGACGCTTTCCATTGTAGAGTTATTAACTTGTAACTGAAAGATTTCTCATTAATGTTTGTATCTATTTGCGGTGGTGTTACCAGTATGTACCTTCGGAAATCTTCTTAGTTTACGCCCCTGTGCTACAGATTTTTTTTAACTCTCTGTTACTTATCTTTATACAGACCGTACATTTCAAAACAGCTACATTTTATTTCGTCGTCGTTTAGGATCTAAGACAAGAATATGGTTTGAAAATCAAATATATGACCTAGTCACTTAAGAAAGACTCCTGCACCTGGTCGACAGAATATTATCAGTTTTTTTCTTGGTGCTTTGATAGAACATCATGTGGTGCTTCTATATGCTAAAGAGATAGTAGTTCTGGTAATCAGAATGCATCAAAAGCATTGCTAGATTATGATTGGTCATATGGCGTATTTTATTCTCTTCATCATTTCATGAACTGCAAAGTCTGTTACAGCCACTCCAAATCCCTTTTTCTCAAATTATATTTTTCATACACTATTATATTTTTCTATCATGCTTTATAAATATTTGTTTCGCATGCTGTACTCAAAAGAACTAATTATGTATGCAATTAGGGTATGCTAGTTTCCTTATTAAAAGCTTTCCTTGAAAATGGCTGGGCTGGCTAACGGTAGATTCTACGACGGCAGAGCTGGATGATATACGTCCGAAATAATTTCCTTTCCAAGAATGTTTTTTTGATCCAATTATTAAGCCAGGATATTCTTGTACAGTTTGCCTTCCTTTGCCCACTGGGATTAGTTTTTAAGTGCTTTGTGAAAGTCTGGCCGGTGTTGAAAGAACATTTAAGAACTTTCTACCGAGTAATTACTCCGCGACCATTCTCAACTGAGATATTGGGGCTAAAAAGGAAAACGAATTGTTCCTGGGACGGGTTTCATTTGGGAACGGAGGCAATTTTATTTAATAGAGGGCACTGTTGGAAAAATTGGTCAGAGTGATTTCCCAGGTGGTCTTGCGGGGTAGATGGTTATTTTCACCTTTAAGGAAATTGTGAACATCAAACTCTAAGAACCGAATTATGGCCATCAAATAGAGTCTGGACTCTTTGTCATGAACGGATGCTTCTTTCTTCTTAATATATTCTAAATTATAAAAAGTCCGTTAAGCAGGGGCTGTATAAATTAAGCAAGTTACCAACGTGCAGGAATGACTTACTATCTCGCTCATATATATATTTCGAATTCAAAATGCCATGAGTAGTAGTGGGGGTTTGGTTATGTTTCTTGTGCTGTATTTATAGCTCTTTGTAAGCGGAAACGTATTACCGCCAATGCGTAACCTCACAGGGTTTACTATGATCGTTCGTCTTCTTTGTGAGATATATGTAAATACGTTTTGTTGACCACCCCCCCTTCTTTTGTTCTTGGATTACTAAAACTTCCCTTAAGGGAAATAAGCTTTTGAGGCCATACTCATGACGCGATTTTTAAAATGTTCTTCAAGTTCTCATCGATCCTACCCAGGAGATGGCGAAAATGAGGTCCATTCAAAATTGTATATATATATATATATATAACGCTCTAGCGGTCGCATTTTTTGTTTGATCGTTTCTAAACTCGATATGTAAACGTTTTATGTAAAAAGACAGAAGTCAACGGCTGAAATCGGACCAGCTGGAGAATTTCAAAAATTCTTAATATATCCGTCAGATCGAAAAATTGTACAGAACAAATCTTATTGCAAATGTAATGTTCTATAAATGTTCAATTTAAAATTGAAGCGGCAATAAACTATACCAGCCCCATCTGTTGGCAACTAGACCAACCAAGGATGTCCTCTGAAGAGTGCTGACCTCTATAGCCTACCTTCGAAATCACGACCTGAGAGGGATCTTTGGGTTCAAAGTGCAAGAGATAAGGAAGACAGGCTGAGACAGTAGAGTGAGTAGGACGGCAGAGGAGAGAGTAGAGCCTCCCATGCGCAGGAGCAGTTTTAGCTGCTTTTCACACCCATTCTGTGGAATTTTCAACATGAGTGAGTAAAGGAAGGAGCATCCAGGGGGAGAACAGGATGGAGGGAGGAAGAGGGAGAACACCATAGCAGCATCCAGGACAGTATCACCATATCAACAGTATCCCTTGAAGTAATGTACATACTAACTCACTGACACATATATGCCCTGCAATAGCCCATCCCACAATATCTTGTAATTATTCAACATAGAAATACATAGTTTGGTCCGATTCGGGCTGGATATCTTGTAATTATTCAATATACTATTAATGGTTATAACCGTTTTATAAATCATGGTCCTCCGGTATCAAACCACACATACAAAACTTACATGAACCAGCAACTCTCTCAAAATATTTACAAGCCGTTAGCGAGTAAGGCCGAAGGGCTTGTAAATACACCAATAAATGTTTTATGTACATTTTTTCACTATCATGATTATTAACTGAGATATTTGCATTTTTTAGTTTTTGGTCTTCAGTAAAGCCCCACTCCTAATCATCTCGTATTAAGAATATTCTAATATGTTATGAAACACATTATTTGAAGCTTAAATGCCAAATATTGTTCACATTGAACATTTAAGTCATTTGAGATAAATGCAAATATGTGGCGCACGTGGGAAATCTGCTTAGTTAACACAGCCCCTGCGTGACGGACTTTTTCATTTTTCAGCCTTCAGCAAACCCCCACTTCTACTCATGTTACATAAACAATACTCTATCATGTAATAAACCACATTATTCGAAGCTTAAATACCATAAATTGTTTTTAAGAGACCTTTGCTATACGAGATTAATGCAAATATGTTATGGGAGCCCCCCCTCCCTTCAAGTTCTTGGAATACTTAAAAAATTATTCTGATCCATTACAAATTAGAGTACTAGATATAGTAAATAGTTTTCAACAAAATTAATATATTATATTCTGATATATTTCAATAATTGTTTTTCTTTCCTGTGGTAAGCTGGTACACCTGTTTGTTTACGTTTCAGGTGTTTCCCGTCGGGAGGTTTCTTATTATCGTTTGTATTTATTCACTTAACCCTCGTCTCCTACGGTGGTTCTTCCTCCTACATTTCCTACGGTGGGTCGGATCCGACCATGCTGGCTCCTGAAGGGCGTAATCATTAATTATGCAGGAAAAGGATAAATATTGATTAAAAAACTAAAAAAAATATGTTTAGTTACTTTAATGTTTAAAAAAGTTAACATTGATACTTATATTAGTTTTCATTGTCTTTTGACTAAATTTCGACAGTCTCTTATAGCTATATACTTAAATTGTAAAACAAAAATACAAAATAAAGGAACAAAAGTGAGAATTAAATTCAAGAAAAGTTGCTGTCTTGTCGTCAAACCTGCATTTCTCGAGGATAAATTCAAATCGTGCTCGGGACATAGTACATCGGAAACATGGGTGGACCATAAATTTGGGAAAACTTTTCCTTGGTATTCAGGGTGGAATTTTTCAATGTGTCCCTCAAATATAGGAGGCAAAAAAAGGCTTTAAATTCACCATTATTTGTAATGAAATATACGAAACATCGCCGGTAAATGAATGCCGCGTCCGTTCGATTTCTTCGTTTGTGTGCTTTACAACATCACTTATCATTTCTTCACCAATGAAAAGTAAAAACAGTTTCAAAATATCCGTGATGCCTCTTGCTTCTCCTCTTGGGCCAGGATTTCCTCTGACCACATTGATTGCAAGAACTCTGGAAAATTTTGATCTCATCGGCTTATCGGTCCAGAGGGTTTCCCCATCCTTGCCGAAATCGAAATTTCTCTCATCATCGTCAAAAACCTGGTCATTTTTCAATCCACACTCATCATCACTCTCATCAGCATCAAATACATCATCAACGTTGTGTAATATCTCATCTTCCTGCTCGGATGTACTATCCTCGTTTTCTTCCAACATGTCTTCATTCTCTTGGCGTCGAAACTCCTCCAAAATTTCTTCCGGGGTCGTGAAAATTTTATTGAATGCTAATCGAAAAAAAAATCGTGCATTCTTATGGGAATGTAGAAATAATCATGAAAAAATCTAAAGCATAGAACCTACGGTGGGTCGGATCCGACCCCTAACTTATTTCCTACGGTGGGTCGGATCTGACCGAATGGGTAATAATGAGGAGAGGACACTTACCTGAGCGAAGTGGACTTGTCAGCCTCCCAGGCACTACTGGAGAGGAGGGTACCTAGGACCATGCAGTAGTCGGGAAAACCAGGCGATTTTTAGACAAGGGGGAACTGGCGCACACTGGAGCAATCCTTCAGTAATGTTGGACATTGGGGGAAAAAATAAAAGTTTTAATTTGGGATTTTTATTGTATTGTTAGTACCACATAAACCCTTTTCAATTGAGCAGATTGATTTTTAGCTATATTATTACAATGGTTTTTACATAATGCCTGGTAATAATTGCTATGTTAAAAAAAGCCTTGGTTTATTTAATTCCAGTACACATTAAGGGTATTATAACAAATCAAAAACTGGCACAAAAGGTTTTTAAAATTCCACTAATTTTTTTTTATATCGAGCTGAAAATAATTTTATTTAATTGAATTGGCAAGTCGCTTGTATTTGCTTGAAAAAATACCACTTGGCATGCTTTTAGGACTATATTGCCTTATTTACAACGTCGTCAGATCTTGCCTAAACGTGCCTATTGATTAAATATTTTACTTTTAGTGTTAACACTTTCGGTGCGGAAGACGTATTATACCTCCCGCGGACCTTTCCCAACTACGGACGGTGTAAAACGCCTCTTCCTCTACGCAACTGACGCCGCCATTCACGTTCGAAGAAACAGTCAAATACGTGTTTTTCCTGACTAAATATTTTATATGTTGATATTACGTATGTGTCTACAAATCACAATTCTCTACTTAGTAATCGATACATAATCTGTATGTACACATTTAAAATTCATCCTACCGTTATATCGCAACTGGCAAAATTGCTTAAAAAATTGCTGATGAGGTAGTTCAATAGAGTATTCTATGTGCTTTAAAATGCCACCAGAATCAATATTCTAGGACCAGTAGAAACGGAGATATTAATGAATGTCCGGCTTACCTTATCACTCGCTCCAGTGTGAGGCGCCCCGGTCGGATCCGACCCAACCCTAGGAGATGAGGGTTAATATTCGTGGTGTTGTTGTAGCGGTATGTAGATTTATCTATTTTATACCTTCGCGTGGGAAATCTGCTTAGTTTACGCAGCCACTGGGTGACAGACTTTTTAGAAGTTCAGACTCTTATTGGCTCCTACCTTGGCGTTTAAAGTTTATGAAAGCAACATCTTGACGAGATTTCTTCATCCATTATTAACGCCCAATTGTATTTAATTAAACAAATACTGAATGTCATAAATGCTGTTTGCCTTTTTCTTGCAAATATCTGTACAAGATAGCATATAAGAAATCTTTCTTTGATTGAAATTGTAAAAGGCTATTTTTGGCATAATGTTGAAAGAGCTACCATTATATTAATGAAATCAAATATACAACTCCTTTGAATTACACATTCATTGATTAGTGACCACTTTAATTTTTACTTTGCTAATGCCCTGCTCCAAAGTAGCATTAAAAGGCTGTAAGGGGAGACCTCTGAAAGGCCAATTTTCCAACAGAACGTCCGTCAGACATTCCCCTAAGAACCCATTAGTCTGATTAATATAAGTAAAAAGTACTTCAAATTTATAAATTTTGTCAAATGGCGTAGCTCGATACTAAATTATTAGTTTTATCCTTTCAAAATTAGAAAAAATATATCCTTTTTGAGATTGAACTCTTTTAATTTATTTTTGTTTTCATGGTCTTAAAGGCTCAGGTACGCCATAAATCTGATTTAATTTCAATTCTTTTAGTGACTTCCCGATGTTTTTGGTCTGGGATTATTCATTAATTGTTAGTAAAAGAAACGTTATGAGTAATAGTGATAACGTATAATATTCTTTCTTTATTACAAAAATAATAATAAAAAACTCCGTCACGCAGGGGCAGCGTAAACTAAGCAGATATATATAATATATTTATATATAATATATATATATATTTTATATATATATATATATATATATATATATATATATATATATATAATTTTGAACGGACCTCATTTTTGTCATCTCCTGGAGGATCGATGGACATTCGAAGAAATTTTTCTTTGTGAGATGTAAATCCGTTCTGTTGCCCTCCACCCTTGTTGTTCTTGGATTACTAAAATTTGAGTGATTGAGATAAAACTGATTCTGATTCATTTAAAATTTCAGCACTAGCTTCAGTCGATTGTTTTCAATAAAATTAATGAGTTATATTCAGAAAATATTTTCGGTCTGGAATTCAGGTTGGCTAACCTGTCTGTTTACAATTCAGACGCTTTCCATTGTAGGGTTATTAACTTGTAACTGAAAGATTTCTCATTACTGTTTGTATTTATTCGCGGTGGTGTTACCAGAATGTACCTTCGCGAGGGAAATCTTCTTAGTTTACGCCCCTGCGCTACAGATTTTTTTTAACTCTCTGTTACTTATCTTTATACATACCGTACATTTCAAAACAGCCACGTTTTATTTCGGCGTCGTTTAGGATCTAAGACAAGAATATGGTTTGAAAATCAAATATATTACCTAGTCACTTAAGAAAAACCGCTGCTCCTGGTCGACAGAATATTATCAGTTTTATTCTTGGTGCTTTGATAGAACATCATGTGGTGCTTCTATGTGCTAAAGAGATAGTATTTCTGGTAATCAGAATGCATCAATAGCATAGCTAGATGCTTATATGATTGGTCATATGGCGTATTCTCTTCATCATTTCATGAACTGCAAAGTCTGTTACAGCCTCTCCAAATCCCTTTTTCTCATATTATGTTTTTCATACACTATTAGGGCAGACTTTCCACGTGAAGTTTTACAATATAGAAATTTCCCGAGAGCCAAACAGTTACGGAAAGACAGACGTATTTCAAAATCCCCCCTCTACCCCCTCCCCTCTTAGAATCTTAAGGGAAATATGCTAAAACATCTTTGTACAAGGGTTCGGGATATGTAGGGTCCTCTGTTGCACTTCAACCCCTTGTACAGTTTTTTTTTTTGATTTAATAACGTGCATAGCTTATAATAATTTAATATAACATATTTATAAAAAGTCCGTCAAGCAGGGGCTGCGTAAACTAAGCAGATTCCCCACGTGAAGTTATACAATAGAGAAATCTCCATACGAGAGCCAGACAGTTACGGCAAAGGGCAGAACTAGCTTTTGGCGGGAAATTCAAAAATCCGTTATCTGCCAAAATTTAATAAAAATGCAAATATCTCGGTTAATATTCAAGATAGAGAATAAATTTATATAACAATATTTATAGTAAATTTAATTTGCAATAAGATTGATTCTGTACAATTTTTCAATCCGACGTACAGTAACGGAGATATTTCGAAAATCCTCCCTTCTAAACTCCCCCTCCCACTGGTCCGATTTCAGCCATTAATGAACTTGACCTTTCTTTTTGCATAAAATGACTAAATATCTAGTTTGGTAACGATCAAACAAAAATTGCGACCGCTTGAACGGTAACAGACAAATATATACATAGATAGATAGATATATATACAGTTTTAAACGGACCTCATTTTCGTCATCTACTAGGTAGGATCGATGGACATTTGAAGTAAAATTTCGAAAATTCCGTCATGAGTACAACCTCAATAGCTGATTTCCCTTAAGGGAAATCTGCTAAAACGATTATAACTACTAAAAAATATATCCACTTGAGTTACGGGCTCCAATTACCATGTATAATGGTTGTATTTCATACGACATAAAAATGTATTGTAAATAATTCAGTTAAAAATAGCCAGTTTACATTAAAAAAATGAAATGTATTCACTCATTAAAAATGAAACCGACTTTTACACAGGCGGACTAAAATATATACTATACAGTATAAAACTAAAAATAAGCATGTCAATTATATATGGAAAGGGTTAAATTTAAACCATCATGGCCGTGTTCACCAGAGATAAAAATAAATATCATCAAGTTAATTGCCAATATAAATATAACTCCTGCAAAGTTAACCGGAATAATGTCCCATAGCAGCTCAGATTTTAAATCAACCCCATTTAATGTAGGCCATCCTTAAATTCCTTAATTATACGAAAGCCATTAGTGGTTTCCATGATTAAATTATAGGTCTGTCCACTTCAAAATGACTTATCAGTAAAGGCTATTTACCTAATTAAGTTTATATTCGAATATTAAAGCCTGAAGTATTATAGGAATGGCTCATGAATTACTGTTTTACGACTCATCACGATGAATCAAGATATTACAAGATAATTTCATCTAAAACTGTAATTAAATTTTTACATCCATAATAACCTATAACTTAAACAACAGCATGTGCTAATACAGCCCATTAAAGATGCATTTAAAGGCATATTCAAGAGGAATGTTCTTAGTGCGTCCAAAGTTTGATTAGAATGCCAAGGTACAGTGGGAATTAATGTTCTTCATTGCCTTACACCAAGACTTGCCTATTGTGAATACTAAAAAAATTGTTTTCTAAATTTCATTGAAATTATCCAATTTGATCTCCCCCCAGGATTTGTGTGTGTGTGTGTGTGTGCGTCAATAAATAAAACTAATTTAACTCTGCGACAGTCAAAGCAAGAAAAAGTGGACTCATGAGAAGAAATGGTGCCAAAAACAACAATAATAGGCACTAAGAAATTAAATCTACCAATAGAAATTATTAAAGAATCACTGCAAGGGAAACTCCTTAATATTGCTGGAATTATGCGCGAACTCCAAATCTGTTGCATTTTCCCTCCAGTCTTCTGTGTATAAATCTCCCCCATAAAAATAACTTGAACTACAGCAGTGCATTCCGTCTATTTAATTTAAAAGTAGTACAAGGAAGGCACGCGGCCAACGTTGGGTTTTACCAATTACGTATTGCCTAAAATAATTCTTTTCAAGAAACCTGAAATTCGTAACTTTTTTGCACAAAAACAAAGGTACAGCTGAAGAATAGATTAATAATAAACTCATTCAATTTGAGACCCTCCTAGAGCATTGAGTTCGATTCTGGAATGGACAATATGAATTCATTTAGTGACGAACTCATTAATGAAAGCATTAGTCCCACCCTGCCTAGAAAAGAGTAGTAACCTATAGATAGCCCGCCCCGACTAACCTAGTTACTATTATTTATTTTACTTATTGCTTACAAGGATTTTCCTTATAGCAAGGAGTAGGCCTTATATAATGAGGTTAGTTTTCCTATGCTAGTGGGGGTTATAAATATATATATATATATATATATATATATATATATATTCATTGGGAGGACTTCGGCTGTCTGCTCCATTATGGAAAATCTCGAATCGCCAGCCTTAGAAAAATGGGCATTGAAACCAAAATTATGGCTTAGACACGTAGACGACTGTTTCATAATCTGGCAACACGGCAAAGAAAAACTAATGAAGTTCTTTAACTTCATGAACGCACAACACTCACAGATCAAATTCACCATAGAATTAGAAAATGGAGGGAAATTACCGTTTCTTGATCTTTTAATAATTAAAGAAGGCAATAATAGATTCAGCCACACTGTGTACAGAAAACCTACAGCAACAGGTAGATATCTGAATGCCTCATCCCACCACTACCCAGCCCAAAAACATGGTATCATCTATACGTTAGTAAACAGAGCCTTTTCACTGTGCAGTAATGAAATGCATTTAAAAAATGAAATAGCACAGTTGAAAAAAGAACTCCACTACAACGGCTACAAAAAATGGAAGTAACAAAATTATTAAGAAATATTCATTATATTTTATTATCTTATATAATATCAAAAGATTATATTTTCAACATAATAGTTTTATTAAACTTATCATTATCATGGTTCCTGTTCTTACTACTACATAGATATAACAGTACTAAAAAAAATAATAAAGAAAAAAAAAACAATTAAGAGGAAAAGAGAAATTTGTCAATGTTAACTCAAATAATATTCGCGATGTTTGAAACTATTTCTTAAATATTTAAAAATGCAAATATATACCTCTCTAGTTGCATTATTTAGAATATTATGAAGTTGTGAATTATCAGCTGGCTGTTTGATGAATGGTAAATACTGTTCTCTGAAAGGGGAGTAAATAGGGCAATGAAGCATTATATGATAAATGTCCTCATTCATATTTAAATTACACATTGTGCAAATTTCTTTTGGGTTAATATTATAGTATACATTTTTCATTGAAAGCTTTATACAATAGTTGCTGGACGTTCTTAGGCTGTGCAATGGTTTTAACAATTTGGAATGGCAAACCAATAGTTAGAAATTCCTGAGGTGAACCGGGACTTGTGAAAATTGCCTTTTGTAACAGACTATAATTTGAAATTTGGAGTTTTTCAAGGTCTGAAGAAAGTATTTAACTTTGGAATGCTTCTACTATTGAGCTAATGTGTAATTTAATTAAATTTTTGTCTTGAGTAAACCAGAGTTCAATGAAATTTAAAGAGCTTAGTAAGTTTTTTAATTTGAGATACCCGATTAAATCTGATAATATCTGTGGGGCTTTGATCTAATAATAGGAGCCTATTATAGCAGATCCCAAGGAATCTTTCTCTGCCCATTGATAATATTTTACACAACCACTGAAGGGTTGACTTCATAATATGTGTTGACACAAAATCAGAGCGTGTTTCTTGTCTAATGATTTAGTTAAAAGTGTTCCTAATAAACCTAGTTAGTAATAATAGCTTAGTTTAATAAATAACATTCCGATTTTTAGTCGCAACCCCTTCTCTTGATTCAGTGAATTTAAAGAGATTCCTTGAATTGCTTTGATGGTAGGTTTTATTTTCGGTAAAACAACAGTTAGAGCCAACTTCCAGGAGTCGCAGAAGTGGTTGGGTGCAGTTGTTTTGATTAACAATCAGCAGTAGCGCGCTAAACTTGAGAAGAAAATTCGGCGGAGTCCGGGGGTAAGAAGCAGACAGCGTGAGGGGGGAGGGCAGTTGAAAACTCCCATTACCCCTAGCTCGTCCGTATTCAGGGGAGTGGCTGCAATTTCCTCGCCGGTCCACTGCTTAGCATGACGTACGAGCTTTGCCACCTCCACTCTACCACCTAATCGTCTCTCTCTCTCCTTTCTACCATTTTATTTCCAACCCCACTTCCTTATTTAACACTCTTAATTAGAACGACTGGTCAACTTGGAGAGCTACTTTAGAAAAGTCCGTTACGCAGGGCCTGCGTAAACTAAGTAGATTTCCCGCGTGAAGTTTAACAATAGATAAATTTACATACCGATAAAACAACACTACCGTGAATATTAAGTGTATAAATACAAGCGATAATAAGAAACCTCCCAAAGGGAAGCCTCTGAAATATAAACAAACAGATCTGCTAACTTCCAACAGGAAAGAAAAAGTCCGTTATAGTAAATTTAATTTGCAATAAGATTGGTTCTATACAATGTTTTGATCCGACGTATGGTAACGGATTTTCGAAAATCCCCCACTCTAAACCCCCCTTCCACTGGTCCGATTTCAGCCATTAACGAACTTTTTTTTTTTTGTATACATAAAACGTTTACATGTTGAGTTTAGTAACGTTCAAACAAAAATTGCGACAGCTAGAGCGTTAACAGAGAAATATATATATATATATATATATATATATATATATATATATATATAGATAGATAGATATATAATTTTGAACGGACCTCATTTTCGTCATCTCCTGGGTAGGATCGATAGACATTTGGTGAAATGTTTCGAAAATCAGGTCATGAGTACGACCTCAATAACTGATTTCCCTTAAGGTAAATCTGCTAAAAAGAAGAGTGGGAGACAGTATTATGTGGCATTATTTAACCTTACAATTTGAATATTAAACATCTTTCCAGTGGGATTCCATAGTTATTAAATTACTTGACTGTGAACTATGAACGCCAATTCTGCCGCGACCTTTTTTTACTTAATTTCTCTCCATTATCATATATTTATTTATCTACCAAGAAATTTAAAATACTTAATATATTTAGATCGGAAAAAGCGGGTCATTAAAAAAAAAAAATAATAATCAGTTATTAACATACAATATTACTTACGAAATGCGTGAAGAGTTCCTCAAGAAATCTTTCACAGAAAAAGGCCGAACTCAATATTTACTTCGACTTGTACTTATTCTGAACCTGAAAAATAAAAAAAAGAATTAGTATAATTCAATACAATTATGAACTTGTCACTCATATCCTTAAATCGATTAGAGTAATCAGATTTTCTAGTCTAAAAAGGTATTCCTATTAGCAGATTTCCCTTAAGGGAAATCAGTTATTGAGGTCGCGATTTTCAAAATAAAAATCCTCAAATGTCCATCGATCCTACCCAGGAGATGATAAAATGAGGACCGTTCAAAATTATATATATGTTAACGCTCTAACGCTCGCAGATTTTGTTTGGTCGTTACCAAACTCGATTTACCAGTGGGAGGAGGGGGATTTTTGAAATATCTTCGTTACCATACGTCGGATCAAAAACTTGTATAGAACCCATCTTATTTCAAATTAAATGCACTATAAATATTGTTATACACATTTATGCTCTATCGGGTGTGATAGTGTAATATTAAACCAGATATTTGCATTTTTCAGTTTTTTCAGCTTTCAGCAAACCCCCACTTCTATTCATGTTACATGAACTCTGTTATGTAATAAACCGCATTATTCCTAGCGTAAAAACCATAAATTGTTTTCAAGAGACTTTTATTATACGAGATAAATGCAAATATGTTATCGTGACCCGCCCCTACTTAAGTTCTTGAACTACTAAAATGTTATTAATTGAGATAAAAATTATTCTGACCCATTAAAAATTACAGTTCTAGATATAGTTAATAGTTTTCAATAAAATTAATATGTTATATTCAGATATATTTCTGTAATTGTTTTTCTTTTCTGTGAGACGTTGGCACACCTGTTTGTTTACGTTTCAGGTGCTTCCCGTCTGGAGTTTTCTTATTATCGTTTGTATTTATTCACATGTTGCTGACAGCGCTATTGTGTTACCAGTACGTAGAGTTATCTATTGTTAAACATCACGAGGGAAATCTGCTTAGTTTACGCAGCCCCTGCGTGATGGGCTTTCCTACTCGTACGTCAAAGATACATGCAGCTTTAGAGAAATCTCCAACAACCATAGTAATTCTCTCAAGTTTCTGGTTCTTACTAAATTTGAAGCTATTACTTGATTCAGTCTAAAAATTAATAAACTAATGGATATGGGACTTCCTTCTTCTATCAGACACAAGTCCAATGCTCTCTGAAACGACTTTCCTGTTTCAAATTGTTGCGTGTGATAGATTTCCGCTCCAGCAGCTTTTGTATCGTTAACATAGCAAAGCCATGAAAAATTCTCTCCAAGGTATTTTACACTTTTTAAGAATCTCACATATTCTGTGTCAAGAGATTTAAGACATTTTCGTAACAAGAATTCAGCAATTGCATTAGCACTCATGAAGCAATTATTGTAAAATTTCTTTAAATGTCCATCGATACTACCTAGAAAATTTGCGAACAAATCTAGCGGTGTCTGTTGAGAACTGCCTTCTGCGACGATTGCTAAGGTTATTATAAATATTTGTTGGAGTTATGTGTGGTTTTTGGAATGAAGCCATTTGTTGATATCACGATTGTAGAGGCTCAGCTATTAAATGTTTGTTTTTTTTTCGAGAGCTAAATCATGGTCGCTTTTATTTCCTCTGCCTAAAATTTACGGATATCCTCATCAATGATGCCAGCTGATTTTTTCTTTGCACAAGATAACAATAACGGGCTTATTATATTGGTCAGTATAATCCATCATCATCGCTATATGCCAATTCATTTGTGTATCAGCTTCGTCCAGCAATTTTTGAGAGATATAACTACAATAAGGGACTCATTATCTAGCATGCCATATTAGCAGACTTCCCTTAGGGAAAATCAGCTATTGAGGTAGTACTCATGATTTGATTTTCAACAAATTTCTTCAAATGTCCACCGATCCTAAACAGGAGATGACAAAAATGAGCTCCGTTCAAAATTATATCATTATATATATATATATATATATATATATATATATATATATATATATATATATATATAATTACACTCTACATGTGTATGTCACTGACTTCCTCCTAAATGACGATGGACCAATTTGAATGAATTTTTTTTTGTACGCGTTTGGGTGCGCTGACACCCTGGTGGTTTGCGTCAACACAATTCAGCCCGGATACAGATGGTGCAGGAAAGTGGGGGTTGTATAGGGAGGCCCTAAAAATTAATACATAGCGATATTTCGATTCCCATTGGGTTTTCGAAAAATTTAGAGGGGCACAGGTTTTAAAAGTTGTTTATGTTGTTATTTAAAGTAACTTTTGTTATATTCACTTTTGTCGTATAACAAAATATAAACGAGATATACACTAAAAAAGTAAAGTGGGAGCCAACAATTTTATTGGGCACCAACGATTGAACCGAACTTAACAAAACTCGGTGTGTGAACTAGCATTAATTCATCCATGATTGTACGCTACACTATACGTTTTTAGGTTTGAACGGGAGTGGGGGTTAAAGGGGTGGTCTGAATACAAAATTCACGATATTTTAGTTTCTATTTGTTTTTAAGCAAACGAGCACATAACAATAGTTGTTTTTATTTTGTTTTTAAAAGTAGCTTTTTATTTAAACATAATATTATTAAATTTAATATCCTAATCGCTTGAAATATCATGCAGGACAACGTCTGTCGGGTATATACGTCCGATTGAAAAATTTTCTAGAATCAATCTTATTGAAAATTAAATTTACTATAAATATTGTTATATATATTTATTCTCTATCTTGAATATTAACCGAGATATTTGTATGTTTATTAAGTGTGTGCGGATAAAGAACGAGATGGGATCAGCTAATTTCAGTTCTAGTTGTGAGTTTCCACCAATAGCATGTTCGGCCGTTTCCGTAACTGTTCGGCTCTCTTTTGTAAAACCACGTGGGAAATCTGCTTTGTGACCGCAGCCCCTCCGTGATGAACTTTTTTATAAGGATTTATATCAAATCTCCATTCACCCAATTTGTTGTACTGATTATATGATTACTTTTCTATTAATACAGTATTTACTCAATTGATTATATTTATTTATTTCATTTTTTGTGTCTTCTGTATGAACTTTGGTTAGTGAAGGATAAAATTACTATTTCAAAGAACTACAATCAATTTTCAAACTCTAATTTTGAAGACTATATCCAATTTAAAATCTTTTTTGAAATGGTTATTACACAATATTCAAGTTCTCTTCAACTTAATTTTCCTGGTAAAAGTGCCTCTTCTATTTCAGGCATTACATGGGATTTTAATTTTCGGCGAAAGAAAAATGTTCAAAGGAGCTACTCTTTTTTTATATTTTCACTATACATAAAGTTGTTATTCTTTGTCTGTACTAAAATAGGAGCCTTCGTCAGACCATTTAACTAAACAAAGGAGATTTATG